>JARPMJ010008356.1:0-35294 GCA_033366665.1 Phoxinus dragarum
AACTATTCCTGCCAGATACAGCGGTGAACAGGAGACGAGGAGGAGACTTACGGATGAAAAGGAATGAAATATTGCTTCTCTTCGTCACATTCTGCCTTTCCTTTGATGATGTCACTGATATCCATCACTGCCAATAAGCACAGATATATATTTATATACATTTTATATGCGTTTACACTTGGCATTAACATGCGATCACCGTGATCCGATCAAGCAGATCCGATCATTAGCCAATCAGGACACTATGGAAGCTCGTTTGAAAAAAAAAAAAAGGTAATTGCGACTTTTTAATCTCACAATTCTAAATTTTTATCTCAGAATTGCGTGATACAAAGTCGCAATTGTGTTATTCAGTCGCAATTGTGTGTTATTAAGTCAGAATTGCATGATATAATGGTGCAATTGTGTGTAATAAAGTCAGAATTGCATGATATAATGTCGCAATTGCGTGTAATAAAGTCAGAATTGCATGATATAGAGTCGCAATTGCGTGTAATAAAGTCAGAATTGCATGATATAATGTCGCAATTGTGTGTTATAAAGTCAGAATTGCGTGATATAAAGTCGCAATTGTGTTATTAAGTCGCAATTGTGTTATTAAGTCAGAATTGCGTGATATAAAGTCGCAATTGCGTGTTATAAAGTCAGAATTGCGTGATATAGTCGCAATTGTGTTATTAAGTCGCAATTGTGTGTTATTAAGTCAGAATTGCGTGATATAAAGTCGCAATTGTGTTATTAAGTCGCAATTGTGTGTTATAAAGTCAGAATTGCGTGATATAAAGTCGCAATTGTGTTATTAAGTCGCAATTGTGTGTTATTAAGTCAGAATTGCATGATATAATGTCGCAATTGTGTGTAATAAAGTCAGAATTGCATGATATAGAGTCGCAATTGCGTGTAATAAAGTCAGAATTGCATGATATAGAGTCGCAATTGCGTGTAATAAAGTCAGAATTGCATAATATAAAGTCGCAATTATGTTAAGTCGCAATTGTGTGTAATAAAGTCAGAATTGCATGATATAGAGTCGCAATTGCGTGTAATAAAGTCAGAATTGCATGATATAGAGTCGCAATTGCGTGTAATAAAGTCAGAATTGCATGATATAATGTCGCAATTGTGTGTTATAAAGTCAGAATTGCGTGATATAAAGTCGCAATTGTGTTATTAAGTCGCAATTGTGTTATTAAGTCAGAATTGCGTGATATAAAGTCGCAATTGTGTTATTAAGTCGCAATTGCGTGTAATAAAGTCAGAATTGCATGATTATAATGTCCCAATTGCGTGTAATAAAGTCAGAATTGCATGATATAATGTCCCAATTGCGTGTAATAAAGTCAGAATTGCATGATATAAAGTCGCAATTGCGTGTAATAAAGTCAGAATTGCGTGATATAATGTCGCAATTGCGTGTAATAAAGTCAGAATTGCATGATATAATGTCGCAATTGCGTGTAATAAAGTCAGAATTGCATGATATAGAGTCGCAATTGCGTGTAATAAAGTCAGAATTGCGTGATATAAAGTCGCAATTGCGTGTAATAAAGTCAGAATTGCGTGATATAAAGTCGCAATTGTGTTATTAAGTCGCAATAGCGTGTAATAAAGTCAGAATTGCATGATATAATGTCCCAATTGCGTGTAATAAAGTCAGAATTGCATGATATAAAGTCGCAATTGTGTGTTATTAAGTCAGAATTGCATGATATAATGTCGCAATTGCGTGATATAAAGTCGCAATTGTGTTATTAAGTCGCAATTGTGTGTAATAAAGTCAGAATTGCATGATATGTCGCAATTGTGTGTTATAAAGTCAGAATTGCATGATATAGAGTCGCAATTGTGTTATTAAGTCAGAATTGCATGATATAGAGTCGCAATTGTGTGTTATAAAGTCAGAATTGCATGATATAGAGTCGCAATTGTGTGTTATAAAGTCAGAATTGCATGATATAGAGTCGCAATTGTGTGTAATAAAGTCAGAATTGCATGATATAAAGTCGCAATTGTGTTATAAAGTCAGAATTGCATGATATAAAGTCGCAATTGTGTGTTATAAAGTCAGAATTGCATGATATAGAGTCGCAATTGTGTGTTATAAAGTCAGAATTGCATGATATAAAGTCGCAATTGTGTGTTATAAAGTCAGAATTGCATGATATAAAGTCGCCAATTGTGTGTTTAAAGTCAGAATTGCATGATATAGAGTCGCAATTGTGTGTTATAAGTCAGAATTGCATGATATAGTCGCAATTGTGTGTAATAAAGTCAGAATTGCATGATATAAAGTCGCAATTGTGTGTTATAAAGTCAGAATTGCATGATATAGAGTCGCAATTGTGTGTTATAAAGTCAGAATTGCATGATATAAAGTCGCAATTGTGTGTTATAAAGTCAGAATTGCATGATATAAAGTCGCAATTGTGTGTTATAAAGTCAGAATTGCATGATATAGAGTCGCAATTGTGTGTTATAAAGTCAGAATTGCATGATATAAAGTCGCAATTGTGTGTTATAAAGTCAGAATTGCATGATATAGAGTCGCAATTGTGTGTTATAAAGTCAGAATTGCATGATATAAAGTCGCAATTGTGTGTTATAAAGTCAGAATTGCATGATATAAAGTCGCAATTGTGTGTTATAAAGTCAGAATTGCATGATATAGAGTCGCAATTGTGTGTTATAAAGTCAGAATTGCATGATATAGTCGCAATTGTGTGTAATAAAGTCAGAATTGCATGATATAGTCGCAATTGTGTTATAAAGTCAGAATTGCATGATATAAAGTCGCAATTGTGTGTTATAAAGTCAGAATTGCATGATATAAAGTCGCAATTGCGTGTAATAAAGTCAGAATTGCATGATATAAAGTCGCAATTGTGTGTTATAAAGTCAGAATTGCATGATATAGAGTCGCAATTGTGTGTTATAAAGTCAGAATTGTGAGATATAAAGTCAGAATTGTGAGATATAAAGTCGCAATTGCATTTCCGGATCATTATTTCAAAAAACAGTTTAAAATCTTAATTTTTGACAAATATATGGATGCTTAAGAAAATTTGTCTAAGATAAGTTTATGTATAATTGTTGTGCATAAATTGAAACAACACAAGCGGTATATATATGTGCATGTATGTATGTGTGTGTGTATATGTATCGGTATGTATATGTTTATTCATGTATATTGTTTGTGCTTAAATTGTGATGGGTAGATGTTGGTTTGTAAATAGGGTAGGCGTAATAAGCCATGGCTTCAGCCTACACCTTTTCGGTTACCATCCTTGTTTGTAATGGATTTTCTGTACATTCTATTCTGTCCTATGTTTTTAGTAACCGAATAAACTTTCATTCATTCAATTGCGTGTTATAAAGTCAGAATTGTGAGATATAAACTATTCTGAGGTAAAAAAAAAAAAAAAAAATCTGTCTTTTTTTTTTCCTTAGAATTGGACTTTATAACTCACAATTGTGAGTTTATATCTCTATAAAGCCAGAATTGCGTGATAAGTCACACACCCCAGAAACGCGTTTACACTTGTCTTTTCAATGTGTGTGTGTGTGTGGACAACATCCGGACACAGGGCGCATGTTAATGCCAAGTGTAAACGCAGCCTATGATAAATGCAGATCAAACGAGAGGATTCATCCTGATATTTACCAGCCACACCAAACGGCCTCCTCAGGCCCGTCGTCCATTTCTTATGATGAGCGTCTTTCAGATCCATACGGCCCACGCGCACAATCTGACAGATCAGATAGATCTTCTCTCGGTTCAGGTCTTTATTGCCCAGATCCTTGACAGAGAGAAGAGGAGAGTCTATAAAAATCAATCTC
This sequence comes from Phoxinus dragarum, assembly GCA_033366665.1. Lineage (NCBI taxonomy): Eukaryota > Metazoa > Chordata > Actinopteri > Cypriniformes > Leuciscidae > Phoxinus > Phoxinus dragarum. Next base: position 3,838 of record JARPMJ010008356.1, read on the forward strand.
CAGGACATCAAAAAATCTCTGCAGTCACTACATACACATTTATTTGTAATATTAATGGTACCTTATGAAATCATGTTTCCATCACATGAGGTGATTTGGTAAATCATAATTATGAGATAAAAAAGTAGAAATTACAGTATAAAATGTAAAAATTCTGGCATAATATGACGATTATGAGATAAAAGGTCATCATTATGGCATAAGAAGTCATTGTCATTACATTTAAAGTCACATTTATGACGCAAAAAGTCACAATTATGAGAAGAGAAGTCAAATTATGAGATTAAAAAGACATCATTATGAGGGAAAAAGTAAAATTTATGACATTAAAAAGTAAATAATTATGAGATGCGTCATAATTATAGCATAAAAAGTCACATTTATGAGGATAAATTCCAAATTATGTGATTCAAACTGTGACAGTCAAAAATAGGACAGAAAAAAGTAAAATTTAATTATATATATCACATAAAAATTATGATTTACCAAAGCATGATTATTATTATTTTTTTGATGAGGCAGATATAATGAGTGACTTACAGTAAAGACCACCTTCAGACTGTTGAGCATCTCAATGTCCTTCGGCAGACCTTTATCTCCCCATCTGACCAGATAATTCTCACTGCAGAGAGAGAGAGAGAGAGAGAGAGAGAGAGAGAGAGAGAGAGAGAGAGAGAGAGAGACGAGAGAGAGAGGAGAGAGAGGAGAGAGAGAGAGAGAGAGAGAGAGAGAGAGAGAGAGAGAGGAGAGAGAGAGAGAGAGAGGAGAGGGAGAGGAGAGAGAGAGAGAGGAGAGAGAGAGAGAGAGAGAGAGTGGTGTTAATGACAAACACCTGTTAGAGTCAGAGCTTGTGTGTGTGTGTGTGTGTGTGTGTGTGTGTGTGTGTGTGTGTGTGTGTGTGTGTGTGTGTGTGTGTGTGTGTGTGTGTGTGTGTGTGTGTGTGTCACACCTGATGTTGGTCTGTTTGTTGGGGTCATACAGAGACATGAAGAGCTCTGAATCCTCCCGATTCGACACACAAAGTTGCGCACAAACACATAGAGGCTGTGTGTGGGAGAAGACTGGATCCGTGCGGACACTCCGGAATGATCCATCTGAACGTTGGACTGCACCGAGAAGAGCAGAAAACACAGGAAATTACGTTAAATCGAATTTTACATCTTGAGGAAATACTGTGCAAAACTTACAATCACGATACTAGGGTGTTGCCATGTGGTTGATAAGGAGTGTAATTTAGCGCTTGATGGGTTGCTAGGGTGTTCTGAGCGGTTGTTAAAGCATAGTTAAGCGGTTGTTAGGGAGCCTGGGTGGATGTGAAAGTGTTCCTATGTGGTTGCTAGGGTCTCTGGGGTGATCACTAGGCTGTTCTCGGTGGTTGTGAAGGTGTTGTCAAGTGGTTGCTAGGGCATTATTATGGAGTTAATGTGTCTGTGTGATCGCTAGGCTGTTCTGGGTGGTTGTGAAGGTGTTGTCAAGTGGTTGCTAGGGCATTATTATGGAGTTAATGTGTCTGTGTGATCGCTAGGCTGTTCTGGGTGGTTGTGAAGGTGTTTGTCAAGTGGTTGCTAGGGCATTATTATGGAGTTAATGTGTCCTGTGTGATCGCTAGGCTGTTCTGGGTGGTTGTGAAGGTGTTGTCAAGTGGTTGCTAGGGCATTATTATGGAGTTAATGTGTCTGTGTGATCGCTAGGCTGTTCTGGGTGGTTGTGAAGGTGTTGTCAAGTGGTTTGCTAGGGCATTATTATGGAGTTAATGTGTCTGTGTGATCGCTAGGCTGTTCTGGGTGGTTGTGAAGGTGTTGTCAAGTGGTTGCTAGGGCATTATTATGGAGTTACTATGTCTGTGTGATCGCTAGGCTGTTCTGGGTGGTTGTGAAGGTGTTGTCAAGTGGTTGCTAGGGCATTATTATGGAGTTACTATGCTGTGTGATCGCTAGGCTGTTCTGGGTGGTTGTGAAGGTGTTGTCAAGTGGTTGCTAGGGCATTATTATGGAGTTAATGTGTCTGTGTGATCGCTAGGCTGTTCTGGGTGGTTGTGAAGGTGTTGTCTAGTGGTTGCTAGGGCATTATTATGGAGTTACTATGTCTGTGTGATCGCTAGGCTGTTCTGGGTGGCTGCCAAAGCATTGCTAAGGGGTTTCTAGGGTATCTGGATGGTTGTAAAGGCGTTGCTAAGGGGTTGCTAGGTCATTATTATGCAGTTGCCACAGGGTTCTGGGAGATGTTTAGTTTGATGATGAGGTTATAGTAGGCTATATTAACTATGAATTCACAGCAGACTTAAACCGAAGCAAGGAAGAGCCGTGGGATCTCATAGTTTGTTCAGCCGTCCTGAACATCTAAAAATGTCTCATTAAAACTACAAACTCTGTGATGCTTATGAGAAGCTCTTTGCGGTTTCATTCTGAGGGTTTGTCTGTAGTAGACCATTAAATGAAAGTGAAATGAGAACCTGTTCCTCTTTAATTCGCTCTGTGATCTTGGCCGTGGCGTCCTCGTGTGCTCGGAAGAGGCTGATGACGCTGGCGCGCTCGGGGTCGAGGGTATTCCCATCAGCATCCCGAACAACCACATCCAGCTCCAAGATCCTGGAGGCAGAACAGCGCTTGATTGGACTCAAGTTTGAGCGGTTGTACTCGCTCACATTTACATGATTATTCAGCACACACACACACACACACACACACACAGATGCTTGAAATAATCTGACAGATGTGCTCTTGCCCAGAGCTCTGTGAAATCCTGTGCTCCCATGATGCACCTCAGGCATTGATGTGCTTCGTTTCATTAAGACTCGTTCTTGCACATCACAGACACTCAAGCTTATCACTGGCATGGATTCACACATGTCATTTGCTGTATATTTTTTTTATCTATATTTTGTTTGGTTGATCTATATTTCATTTTATTATCACTAAAAAAAACTAAAAGTAATAGTCTAAAAAAGAACAAGGAAAGTAATTACAAGCAATAGCAATAAATACAGTGAAACAAAGATACAAATTAAATTTTGTAAATTATTTTTTACAGGTACACCTGCAAAATATGCTTTTCTTACTTAGTATTTTTGTCTTGTTTCCAGTCTAAATATCAAACAAAAGTAGTAAAATGCCATAAGATATTAAGTCTTGTTTTCTGGGGAAATAAATCAAAATTAATTTTTTTTGCTTAAAAAAAGCTAAATTATTTGGAAAAATAATATTTTTTCTGTTTGAATTAACATTATTTTTCTTAACCCCATTGGCAGATAATTGTGCTTTTTTTAAGCATCAACTCACTTCATTTTGATGAATTCCCCCAGACAAAAATTGCATAACATCTTATGGCATTTTATTCATCTAGCAAATGAATCTTGATTTAAGAGTTTTTAGATATTTGGACTGGAAACAAGACAAAAATACTAAGTAAGAAAAGCATTTTTTTGCAGTGTAGGTCTATCAGGAGAAATGTAATCAAATACACAAATATTAAATAAAACACTGTTTTATTTATATTAAACTATATTAAAATATTGTGTATATTGAAACAATATTAAACGTCTTCACTGTTTGAACTAGAGCTGCACGATTCTGGATAAATGGATAAAAAATTTTTTTTTACAGAGATCACGATTTTTAACAGACAACTAAACAAATAGCATGTAATTTACAGAGGATCTGACAAAATGTTAATTGCTGCATTTAAAATGTCTATTTAAAATTTGAATGAGTGAATGATTAAAATTACTCATTCATAAATACTTCACTTGTTTCATTACTAGATTAATCTGCGTTTTTGAACAAACCAGCACCACTTGAACAAAGTGAATGATTCAATTACAAATACCTATTTTTTACAGTCACTTGTCGCCACCTACTGGTGTACCGATGTAACCGATATAATCGTTATTTGAAGTGCCATGTTACTTTCTAAAGGTGATTTACTCAATTTTAAACGCTACCGTATAGACATTAGTGTTTATATCCGAAATATAAACGTTTATCCCAGTTCTTATGCGCTAATTTGAATTTTTGTAATAGAAATAATGATACTATGTAGCTGAAAAGACTGTTTGTGAAGCGGTTTCATTCCTATAACATCGGCTCTCTCTGGATCAGCGATTTAAACACAGATTTGAATGTTCCAGTGTGATTTTGTTGAAGGTTTAATAGACACAGGCGAATCATTGTCATTTATGAATAAGATTGCGTGGGTGTTTAAACCGAGCTCGCGATCTTTTAACGATTAATCGTGGAGCTCTAGTATTATTAACTAAATATAAATCCTTATTTAAGGTACAAAAGTTATTCAAAGTGGTTGATTCACACTTTGTTTTATGTTGCTTAATTGACAAACGACAGCAGGTTTATCAGGCTCCTGTCACTTTAAAAGCTAATACACAGATCAATATATTTATTTTCTATATCGATTTTCTCCCAACTAATATCTCATGATGATAATGACATAACTTGTTATCTTGAGAAAACAAGAATAAACTTGTGTGAATCCATGACACGAGGTTTTTCCCCCGCAGTAATTCATTCCCGTTCAGGTGTCAGGAAGACATTTTTATCCCCTTGAGGTTTGTTAATGAATTCCTTTATGATAATGTACAAATTAACTAATACATTAACAACAGCCCAGAGCAAATCACAGAAGCTCTGGAGAGAAATTACACCAGCCGACTGGATCCTATTATTCTAGAGTTTATCAGGGGCCGTATTCACAAAGAATTTTAAGGCTAAAAGTAGCTCCTAACAGGCGAATTTAGGAGCAACTCCTAAAAATAATGGGCGTGTCACTCCTAACTTTAGGACTCCTAATTTGTTTCACTAAGAGTAATTCACGAAGCATTTTAGCCCTAAAAGTAGCACCTAAGTCTGGGACAGCTTAAAAGAAGTCGAGAGGACTCCTAACTCACTAAGACCTATTCACAAAGGATCTTAAAATCGCCGCGCGACACAGTGTGTTGGAGACACTCAATGACACGGAGTTATTACAAAGACACCGCCTTAACCGTGAGGGAATACTGATTGTTGTGGGTCTTGTGAGGGATGCAATAACAGCGCCAACTAATCGCAACAACCCAATCAGTGCCGAATTGAAATGTTTGATAACACTTCGCTACCTGGCAACGGGGAAAATGCAATTGTGTAATGCCGGCGATCTAGCGATATCCCAGCCATCGGTAATGCAGATCCATCCACCAAACCATCAATGCACTCTGTAGACCCCATATTATTCGACAGTTCATAAGTTTTCCTTTGGACATTCGCCAACTCCAAAGAAACAGAGCCAGCTTTATGGATATTGCTGGTGCGCCCGGAGTGGTCGGTGCTATAGACGGGACACAAATTAAAATAATTGCACCACGTCAGGATGAGGACGTGTTTGTGAATAGAAAGAAAACCCACTCCATCAATACCCAGATTGTGATGCAAACTTCACAATTCTCGATGTTGTATCCCAGTGCCGAATTTCCTTTTTATTATGTTTTTTTTTTTCCAGCACCACCTGGGCCAGCAGCAGTAACTGATCCTGCGTCCAAGTTGGGCTTTCTTTTCCGTTTTAGCGAGTTCATAATCCACCGTCATTCAACTATTACATTACTTCAATAGAAGCAATATTTCCTTGCTTTAAGTGGTCTATTTAGGCTAATAGGATGTCAATTAACCAAGCAAGTGTTAATGCAAGTGGCTGTTTTCATTACGGTATTAGGCTACCTTGATTTAATTTAATTTAATTCACAACTTTTCTCTCTCTCTCTCTCTCTCTCTGCCTTTTTAAAATTACACTTCACTGGGGCCTGCACAAACATGTCATTATATATGCATTTCGATGACATTATTATTATTATTTTGTGTAGGACACAGACATATTTAGATGTCGTAATTCCATGATTTGGTGCGTCTGCTATGGTTCGCATGATGGCCCTGTCATCTAACAACCAATCACCGTGATCATTGCGAGGAAGCTCGTGCATGAGAATTGACATCATCCATAGCAACGAAGACTCACTCTTAGTTTAGGAGTTGTCATTTTTCCTTACTAAGAGTAGGTCTGAAAGGCGTTGTGAATAACTTTTAAGAGAACACTCCTAGCTAAAATCTTTTAGTGCGATTTAGGAGTACTCCTAGTGGTAAGATAAAATTCTTTGTGAATACGGCCCCAGATCTGTTATTTGTTTTTAGACTGGCTTTTAATTAATAGCAGTTGTTGTGGCATTTTGATTTCTCTGTGGCATACATTTAGTTTTTTTGGAAAGCACTTTGGTTCACCTTGAGTGTTGTAAAGGGCTGTATAAATAAATGTTGATTGATTGATTGATTTGTAGATGATAATGCCATAATATTGTATGATTACTTTCATATAATATGGTATGTGTTTGGTCTTCCAAAGCAAACATTAAAATGACATTGCCATGGTCAAACATGCACACAGACACGCTGACTGATAAACAGACATGAACACGAAGAGAAGAGACACTTGGAGTACGTACTTATTTCCATAGTCGATCTTTGATGTGACTTTCTGTTTGAGTTCTTTAAACTCGTCACTCGGCAGCGTCCCGGACAGGAGCTGGGAACGCCACTCCATTAAATCCCACATCAGCCTCTGGACCTGAGTGAAGCGGTCCTTCTTACTGGACTGCTGAGAAGCAAAGACAATCACTGATCAGAAGTTCAGGTTGTGCACATGCATTGGACTTATGATGTTGGATGTTTGACTTATTTGAAGCATGCAGCAGTGTATGCAACCTTGGCTGCTTTTCCACCGCCGGGCCAAACCGCTCTCATTACTTAACTGCTTAATTACGTGCCGATCCGGCACAACCGGTACCGATATGCTTTCATTTTCTACTGTGGGACTGATAACGGATCTCTTAGGGATGCAATACAAATACATCAGTCATTGCTGTTAACGCAAGAGTTTACAGATGATATGTGACCCTGGACAAGTCACATGGGTCAATTTTTTTAAACTGAGATGTATACATTAAATGAAAGCTGAATAAATAATCGTTCCAATGATGTGTGGTTTGTTAGGATAGGACAATATTTGGTCAAGACACAACTATTGAAAATCTGGAATCTGAGGGAGCAAAAAAATGTAAACATTGAGAAAATCTCCTTTAAAGTTGTGCATTTATGTTCACGATTGTGCTGCATTCACTCACAAAAATACATGTTTTATATATTTACGGGAGGACATTTACTAAATATCTTCATGGAACATGATCTTTACTTAATATCCTAATGATTTTTGGCATAAAAGAAAAATGGATAATTTTGACCCATACAATGTATAGTTGGCTATTGCCACAGATACACCCGTGCGACTCCAGACTGGGTCCATCCAGGGTCACACATGAGATGTAAATAGCAACCATGTTATGGAGGATGATCAGATATTTCTTTTCATTGTATTATTAACTTACATTAACTTTGCTCAAATAGCACGCTTGACCAGCTACAGAGAAACTAATTAGCCAACCATGCTGAGAATTGCGGACCGAGAACAATTTGTAATCATGCCGACCCAAGCTCAATATAACTAGAACCGCTCCTTATGTTCTTAGAGCGGTTCGGCCCGATGCTGGAAAAGCGGCTTTTGTCACATGACTTCCATGAAGAACCTTTAACATCCATGGAACACTTCCATTATACGAAAGGTTCTTTAGATCATTTGAAAGAGACAAAACAATTTGAAAACAAAAGAAAATATTTTTTTGGGGAACCAATATGGTTCTTCTTAGGCACTACAAAACGCCCTTTTGAATAAATCTTTTAGAAATATAAATAACATTTTTGTATTAATGAAAGGGTTCCGTGGAAGTTAAATGTTCTTTGTGGAATTCTTGACACCTTTATTTTTAACAGACCCATTTAAATGTCTTACCAAATAGAGTTGTTTCCAGATGGTGCCCCATTCTCTCAGTGTGGTGGTCACCTCCTTCACCAGGGGCATCTCAACAGAGCTTATGACCTCCTCATCTCTACAGAAGAAGGGATGGATGGATGGATGGATGGATGGATGGATGGATGGATGGATGGATGGATGGATGGATGGATGGATGGATGGATGGATGGATGGATGGATGGATGGATGGATGGATGGATGGATGGATGGATGGATGGATGGATGGATGGAAAGAGTCAGATTGATGGATAGATAGATGGATGGATGGATGGATGGATGGATGGATGGATGGATGGATGGATGGATGGATGGATGGATGGATGGATGGATGGATGGATGGATGGATGGATGGATGGAAAGAGTCAGATTGATAGATGGATGGATGGATGGATGGAAAGAGTCAGATTGATAGATAGATAGATAAATGGATGGATGGATGGATGGATGGAAAGAGTCAGATTGATAGATAGATGGATGGATGGAAAGAGTCAGATGGATGGATGGATGGATGGATGGATGGATGGATGGAAAGAGTCAGATTGATAGATGGATGGATGGATGGAAAGAGTCAGATTGATAGATAGATAGATAAATGGATGGATGGATGGATGGATGGATGGATGGATGGATGGATGGAAAGAGTCAGATTGATAGATAGATGGATGGAAAGAGTCAGATGGATGGATGGATGGATGGATGGATGGATGGAAAGAGTCAGATTGATAGATGGATGGATGGATGGAAAGAGTCAGATTGATAGATTGATGGATGGATCGATGGAAAGAGTCAGATGGATGGATGGATGGATGGATGGATGGATGGATGGATGGATGGAAAGAGTCAGATTGATAGATGGATGGATGGATGGAAAGAGTCAGATTGATAGATTGATGGATAGATGGATGGATGGATGGATGGATGGATGGATGGATGGATGGATGGATGGATGGATGGAAAGAGTCAGATTGATAGATGGATGGATGGATGGAAAGAGTCAGATTGATGGATGGATGGATGGATGGAAAGAGTCAGATTGATAGATGGATGGATGGATGGATGGATGGATGGATGGATGGATGGATGGAAAGAGTCAGATTGATAGATGGATGGATGGAAAGAGTCAGATTGATGGATGGATGGATGGATGGATGGATGGAAAGAGTCAGATTGATAGATGGATGGATGGATGGATGGATGGATGGATGGAAAGAGTCAGATTGATAGATGGATGGATGGATGGATGGATGGATGGATGGACGGATAGATTATAGATAGATCGCTTGGATGGATGGATGGATGTAAAGAGTCAGATTGATAGATAGATAGATAGATAGATAGATGGATGGATGGATGTTAAGATAGTCAGATTGATAGATGGATGGATGGATGGATGGATGGATGGATGTAAAGAGTCAGATTGATGGATGGAAAGACAGTCAGATTGATAGATAGATAGATGGATGGATGGATGGATGGATGTAAAGACAGTCAGATTGATAGATGGATGGATGGATGGATGGATGGATGGATGGATGGATGGATGGATGGATGTAAAGACAGTCAGATTGATGGATGGATGGATGGATGGATGGATGTAAAGACAGTCAGATGGATGGATGGATGGATGGATGGATGGATGGATGGATGGAAAGACAGTCAGATTGATAGATAGATAGCTTGGATGGATGGACATACTCACCCTCTCTTTTCAATGATGACTTCCTTTAGCTCTATAAAGTTGGCTGGAAATGCTCCCTTAAATAAAGGACGAAAGTAAATCAGGAGGCAGGTACAGTAGCGGGCACAGTAGCGGGCACAGTAGCGGGCACAGTAGCGGGTACACTAGCAGGTACAGTAGCGGGCACAGTAGCGGGCACAGTAGCGGGCACAGTAGCGGGCACAGTAGCGGGCACAGTAGCGGGTACAGTAGCAGGTACAGTAGCGGGCACAGTAGCGGGTACAGTAGGGGGTACAGTAGCAGGTACAGTAGCGGGCACAGTAGCGGGCACAGTAGCGGGCACAGTAGCGGGCACAGTAGCGGGTACAGTAGCGGGTACAGTAGCGGGTACACTAGCAGGTACAGTAGCGGGTACAGTAGCGGGTACAGTAGCGGGCACAGTAGCGGGTACACTAGCAGGTACAGTAGCGGGTACAGTAGGGGGTACAGTAGCAGGTACAGTAGCGGGCACAGTAGCGGGTACAGTCGCGGGCACAGTAGCGGGTACAGTAGCGGGCACAGTAGCGGGCACAGTAGCGGGCACAGTAGCGGGCACAGTAGCGGGCACAGTAGCGGGCACAGTAGCAGGTACAGTAGCGGGCACAGTAGCAGGTACAGTAGCGGGCACAGTAGCGGGTACAGTAGGGGGTACAGTAGCAGGTACAGTAGCGGGCACAGTAGCGGGTACAGTAGCGGGTACAGTAGGGGGTACAGTAGCAGGTACAGTAGCGGGTACAGTCGCGGGTACAGTCGCGGGTACAGTCGCGGGTACAGTCGCAGGTACAGTAGCGGGCACAGTAGCGGGCACAGTAGCGGGCACAGTAGCGGGCACAGTAGCGGGCACAGTAGAGGGTACAGTAGAGGGTACAGTAGCAGGTACAGTAGCGGGTACAGTAGGGGGTACAGTAGGGGGTACAGTAGCAGGTACAGTAGCAGGTACAGTAGCAGGTACAGTAGCGGGTACAGTAGCAGGTACAGTAGCGGGTACAGTAGCGGGCACACTAGCGGGTACAGTAGCGGGCACAGTAGCGGGCACAGTAGCGGGCACAGTAGCGGGCACAGTAGTGGGTACAGTAGCGGGTACAGCAGCGGGTACAGTAGCGGGTACAGTAGCGGGCACACTAGCGGGCACAGTAGTGGGTACAGTAGCGGGTACAGCAGCGGGTACAGTAGCGGGTACAGTAGCGGGTACAGTAGCGGGCACAGTAGTGGGTACAGTAGCGGGTACAGCAGCGGGTACAGTAGCGGGTACAGTAGCGGGTTCAGCAGCAGGTACAGCAGCAGGTACAGTAGTAGAGGAAGTTCAGGTCAGATATTCAGGGAGAACACTGTTCTTGCAAAATATGCAATTACTCACTTTTCTCTCTTTGTTCTTGATCACGTAACCTTTAAACCATCCTGGAACAATAACAGACTGGTTTATATTTCAGGCAATTTATGAGAACATTTCTATAGTCAAGTCACCTTTATTTATATAGCGCTTAACATGGCAAGGTACTCTCAAAGTTATGAACAAATATTCTTCTCGTAACATCAACAGATCGTTTGTTCAAAGTTATCTGGTCTTTAATAATGTTCTTAAAATGTTATCACAAACACATTGATTAAACATCATTCATGAGGACTTTTAAAATGTGTAAAGGAGTCAAAACAGCGTCACACACACATCCCTCCGTCACACACAAAGGAAGATCTGCTGTGAGGAGACGCCTGTACTGAACTGTGATGGGCCACAATCAAGACTATAACGAAAAAAAACAGGTGTGCTTCAGCATTATGTCCCTTTTTAGGGTCACATCTTGAGACATCATGTCCTGTTTTTTGTTCGATTACATATCTTTGGTCAGAGTTGCGTTCATATTTAATTCGAACCGCACCAGACATTGTTAGGAAGTGGACCAGACTCATCTTTTCAGCGTCTCGGTCCGCTGGTTTGGTGGCACCAGGGTTCGGATGGGAGCGTTCACTCTTAGGGTGTATTCACTCAAGTTCAAGTTCGTTTCTAGCGTGGCTATCACCAGACCAAGCTCAATCTTTTAAGATTGAACATTAGTCTGCTCTGTATTTCTACTGCACAAGACGCGTGATCAACGGGCATAGTTCAAATGACTCGCAATTGACCCTTCACAGGGAGCTTGATTGACAGGTGATCTGACCAATCATACTTCACCATCCGCCATTTTGTCCGACAAAGCAGTCAGGAGAGTTAGTAGATTAACATGGGAGGATTTGAGCTTGAGAAGCGGAGTGTACTGACGCCTTTCCGCGGTTAAAACAACATTCCTTCTGATGTTCATTCATGTTTATTTGATGCTATAAATGAACTAGAAGGAAGAGATGATCGGTTCACGAGCGGCTTTAACTGAGGCGATCTGTCACACACATTAAAGAGCCACAAAACCGTATTTATTGTTTAAATTTCTTTTAAAAAATGACCAAATTTGAAAGGTGAGACTGTGTTTAATATCAAAAGTAACTGAAAAGTAACCTGGTCTGTCCTGTCTGTCGGTGTGTTGTCAGTCTCCTCTCTGCTCTGCGATGTATTTTCCAAAAAAACATGAAAGTGAGTGGTATTTACTGTACACCCACTCGAGCGATTTGTTTGCTAAACTAAAGAAGCCATTGAGCATCGTCGAGAGGTTAAAAGGAATTGGATTGGATTAAACCCGCCAATAGCGCGCCAGGTGGATAAGCCAGTTTATGATTGGTCCCCGCAAATTTGTAACAGAAGCAGGATAGAAAAATGTACAGGTTTCCAGCCTGAGCTTCAGATCGAGCTGGGTTTACCCAGTCAAGTAAATGTCTTTGGGCAGATGTGAATACAGCAATCGCACTCGGGTGCGGATCAAACAGCCGTACTGAGACCAAGCTGAAGACGTGGTCCAAACTAATTCTGGTACGGTTCGTTTAAGATGAATTTCTGTCACATGTGGATTTGTTTACAATTTTTGGCTCAATTGCAAAAAGGGCAGTGTGAAAGCGAGCCACACAAAAAATCAACATTGTATTTGGTCCGGAGCACAGCAAGTGAACTAGCGCAGTGGTTCCCAACCTTTTTTTGTCTGAGACCCCCTTTTTCCCAAGAAAATATTTGAGGGCCCCCCTTCACATTTAATGATATTATCGCTCTTGTAAGCTTGAAGCAAGGATGACAAAATATTTAGTTTTCAAACAAACGGTATATGTTTACTATAACCAGATATGTTAATGCACAAATAATAGCCTATAATATTGAAAATACAATAACAAAAACATCAGTAGGCCCTTTGTCGTTTAAAAACGTAAGCCTAGGAGTAGCTTGTAAATTGGCCCTATTTGAAATGGTAAAAAGAAAGAAAGGGCTTATTAGGCTTTTACTAAATGAGCGCTGTCTGGGGCCTCAATACTTGCATGTTATTTGTGAGGCTTTATTTTTGACGCTTTTGGCGCTATAGCGAGCGATAATAAACTTGCGTTTATTAACAGAATAATGCGTCTTTCGGAAGAACATTGTAGCCGGAACTTCTCTCTGTGTACGTCTATGACGAGTCACGCAGGGCCTGGGCTACTCCGCAGCGATCCGAACCCGTGTAAAATAGTCCCAATGTAAACACTTATTATAGGAGTACCATAGCGGTTCAGGATAAGACAAAAACACGGATTGGAAAATGGATTCATGATGAACTCGCTCATTATATAAATTTTGTACATTTTGAACAGAAAAAAGTTAAGGACTTTTGCTCATTGCTCAAAATATGACGCGACCCCCCACAGAGCTTGCTGAGGCCCCCTTGTGGGCCGCGACCCCCCTGTTGGGAACCGATGAACTAGCGGACTTTCCTGGTGTGAATACACCCTTAGCACGAACAGAGCAAACGCACCAGGGTACGTATTAATCCAACCAAACATGCCAAGTGTGAACACACCCATAAAACCCCAGCTCAAACACTAGAGCATGTCGCTAGCAACGCCAAGGCCATGGGTTTAATGAATCAAATGTACACTTTGCATGCAATATAATTCCCTGGAAACAAATTCTGTTAAATGCATAAACCAAAAGTAAATGCAATATCCCAGAATCCCTCACCTTCACATGACTCCTGTATGTGTACCGTGTCCCCGACCGCCAAGGACAATTGCTTTTCCGCTTTGGCGATGAAATTCCACTTAACTTCAAAGAAAATACAAATTGCATAAAATTAATCAGATGCATTTGAAAACACATAAAGTGAAGTCACAGTTTGAGTTTGGATTTATTTCTCAAGTGATGCCCAGCAAAACGGCAGAATGAGATCCTTTAATGCTCCCTTTAAGACATCAAACGATAAGAAACTGTCCTCAACTACTTTGCTTTCCTCTTGTCTGGTGTGAAAAAAAGTCCTGCAATTCATGTCTGGAGCACAAACGCTGCAGGACGACACACACACTGAACTTTAATTCTTTAGCCAACATCAATGACATGGAAATGTTAAACTGCAGAGATGGAGAACATCATATTACACACACACACACACACACACACACACACACACACACACTTTATTTCTGCAAGTACGAGTTCGTTGGCCTACTTCCTCTCAGAGCAGCTTCCTGTGCAACACCACACACACACACACACACACACACACACACACACACAGAGATACACTGATACACGCCGCCATCAGCATGTTTACAATCAAAATAACTTTCAATAAGCAATGCATATGCATTTACATAAGCAGAAAGCTTTTTATAATGAATTAGTTCATAAGTTTTAGTATGTGCAATATCCTCATTTATTCACTATAGTGATCTACAAAACTGCTGACTACACCAGAACCAGAGGCACAAACATCGCCAATCAGAAGTCAAACCACTTTTGCATTCATTTCAAGACTGTTTCGCACAAAAAATAACTCGTACCCAAATGAGTTGGCAAAACTTAAAAAAAATTGAGGTAATCAAATTTTTTTAAGTTAAGAAATGTTACGTTTAAGTAAGCAGAACTTGCAGATTTTTATTTTGTACTCTTACATTTTAACTGCTCTTAACTTGAAATATTTGAGTAAGCTAATTCATTTAACTTAATATTTTCATATAATCTCAACCTAAATATTTTTAGTAGTGGAAACTTGGCTAGCTTTAACTATCCAATTCAATAAATGCTACCTTGCTAATTGGTAACACAATGCTTTGATAGCATTAGCATAGCATAGCACTTGCTGAATGAATACAGCTATATAAAATATTTCACATCTGTTCTTAAATCAAGCTCATGCTCCACTCATCACCATGATGATAACCAAAAAAAAAAAAAAAAACTCATCCAAACTAGCATAACAAAACATTAAACACTAACATTAATCTTGCACACACACACAAAAAAACACAATTTTAGCATTTACTCCCTTTTGAGTGTCATGGAAAAGCATGCTGGGAAATCCCAGCCCAGTTTCAGTTAATATTAAGTTTGTAATTTGAATTAAGGTCATAAAACTCAAAAACAATAAAACAATTCTAATTACTTAACATGTAGAAGTTTTGTGAACTCAAAATAAAAAGAACGTACTCATAAAAGTTAATCTGATTGAACTAATCGGTTTAATTTAAGTCGGCTCTACTCAAACCGATTCATTATTTTGAGCATTAGGTTTTTCAACATTCACAAATAACTCTATATAAAGTTACTCTAATCAGCGTCACCATCTCAAGCTAGCTCTGCTCTTCCTGGACGCTTCACAAACAAGCTTCTGTTGATTAAAATTATTTATGAAATATTTCTTCCCAAAGAATGGTTTGGGGGAAATATTTAAGAGACTTAATTAAGTCCTCACATGCATTTAATTTAATTTAGTTTGTCTCAGATGTTTCTCCTGCAATTCCTTAAGAGAAATCAGACATTTGAGTGTCATTAAAATATGATTTTTTTTTTTTTTTTACGTTTAGAATTTGATTTCATCCATTTTATGAGAAATATACGAGTTCAAACTGAGATTTTGATTGCACACTTGAGCAAATATCGAGACATTAGTGAGATGAAGCTCTAGAGGAGGCTTGTCTGAGATTGCTTTCTCTTCTCATATGATCAATAAACAATCAATATATTAAAGAGATCACATTTCATCCTTTAAAAATTAAATGTTGCGAGTTATTAAATGTCTTCAAACCTTAAAGTTCATTCAGCAAACAGGCTATAAAGGCAAATGCTTTAGACTGCAATAAGTGAAAATGTGCAGAGGTTCCTTAAGTATTCAGTTGCATTCAATTATATTTTTGACTTTAATAAACCATTATTTTAATGCTAACAAGCATTGCATGACTGCATCATCATAAATCTGAATATTTGCCGGATTTCAAAGCAAAAAACAAGTGGTAAAAGATAAAACGCTGCAATCTGTTTAGGCCAGTGCCTGTTGGGCCGCTTGACTGATCCGTCTCTGCCCACATCCTGAGAAATAGGAACTAAACTCATGCAACTATAGACGGCCGCTGCGAGAGGTGCCAGGAATACACACACAAACACACACACACACACACAAATACACAGAAAACATTCATTCCTGCACAGGTGGATCACAAAAAAAAAAGGCCAAACTCACCAACTCCATATCTTTTAGAGCTTTTTGTCCAAGGAGCCATTGGTTGGACTTTAAAACGCTCTCCTGCGTCTCTTTCTGTCTGTGTTTAATCTTTCGGAGTATCTCAGTTCCTTTCTGATGTCCTACACCGGCTGTTTTTTTTGGTTCGGGTGTGAGAAATAACCAGCATGAAGTGCTCCTCCTCCTCTCTGTCTGACTGTCTGCTTCTTCCTCTTCCTCTTTTGGCCTTCCATCGGCTGACATACGCAGCACAACTTCAGCATGGCGACTAAAGCACACGTTTCAATGGCTGTTATATATGGATCATGTATGTGTGTGTGGAGTCTCAAACTCTGCTCTGGTCTACAGATGGAGTAAATCATCATTTATTAATCTTTAATGCTGGAGGAAACATCTGGTGTGGGACGAGATAAAGCACAGATTCCCCTAAGATGTTTGATTTATGGCCCTGAGAGACTTGATGCAAGCAGGTACAAACACACAAGCTGTATCTGTACTCATCAAACATCCAAATAATGTCAATATTCAGGCGCAATACCTACAGTAGCCTATAGAGGGCACCGCAAACTCACTGAGAGATGCTGCAAAAACTTCATCATGCAGCTTGCTGAATAGAAGCAGGGTTATTATCACTAACTAAAAATATTAAAACATTTCTGTTCATTGAAATAAAGCTGAGATAAAAGAAAACCCCAAAAACTCAAACTGAATAAAAAACTTTAAATGTTGCCTTGGCCATAAAAACTAAATAGGTTGAAGTACTAAAATTATTAACTGGAAATTAAGAAAAAGAAAACTGAAATAAAAATAAATTAAATCTAAAAAGCAATGTTTAAAAAAAAACCTAAAAAACAATCACAATGAAATTACTAAAAATGTTTAAAAAAAACTAATTCAAAATATTAAACTAACTAAGATAAGATAAAACGAGTAGAAATTTACGTTTTTAGTTAAATTTTTGTTGAAGTTTTAGTAATTTTGTTGTGTGTCTTTGCCATTTTTATTATTATTATAATTATTATTAAGTATGTCTATATACTTTTTATTTGTTTTATAAAAATGTTGCCTTGACAATAAACTGAAATAAGTTGAAGTACTAAAATTATTAAGTGGAAATACATCTTAAAAAAAAAGAATAAATTAAATCTAATCAAATTAAAATGAAATTATCAATTCACAAAAGCACATAACGAATTTACTAAAAATATATATATAATGAAAACTAAAAATATAACAAAAGCTAATTATAATAGAACAAAAATAAAAACTTAAATAACACAAGTAGAAATGTCTTTTTTTAATTAGTTTTTATTTATCGTATAGGCTACTTTTTATTTTAACTTTAAAGTTAAATTTCATTGTTTTTGTCAATATTATTATTTTTAAGTTTGTCTTTATACATTTTCATTTTTATTTAATTTTAAGTACACCAAAGTTCAACTAAATTAAAATGAGAAAGGTTACTTTAGCAACTCGATGAAACAAGTTTTTATTATTTCAGTTAACTTTTATGATATAGGTGACAAATGTTTTAATTGCACTGAAAACACTCACCAAACACTCATTTAGAGTTCATTATGCAGCTTTTCTAGTAGAAGTGTCTTTAGTAGAAGTTTTTTATTTTGTATTTCCTGTTTTGTTTATTTTAATTTGAGTTTAAGTTAAAGTTTTAGTGCTTTTGCAGCGAGTTATTTGCTTTTTTCAATATGAATAAGTAATATGTATAACACTTAAGTGATCATGCATACATTTTACCTGAAAAAAAATCCCGAAGGACTCATGTTTAGAGAAAAGAACATCATAGAGACTTGAGTGGTGAAATAATCTCACTTGGACCTGAAAGAAAGCACATAACAACCACCCAGAACACCCAGTTATGTTCAGAAAACATCAAATTTCAGTTACATACACGTCTATATGTGAAGATTCATCGATGAATACCAACATTTATGCATGTGGCAATTGTAAAATCAGCTGGAGGCCTGATAAAGACTCGGCTTTGTGCTTTCCTACTGTGATCTGTGCTGAAAAACAGGACGGCTTCTCACAGAAATAAACGCAGCCTTTTGTTGAAGCACAAAGAACGTCTTAATACGCCCCATAATGCATCAGTCACTTTGATTTAAAGAGGTCCAAACATCTCCGCTGGTTTCCTCAAGTGGATAATGTGAGGGCTTTTAATTTGGATCAGAACACATGAAGCCTTACACAACACAACAGTACTGGGATCTACAGCAAAAATATATAAATATTTTAATAAATAATTATAAAAATGATTTGTTTAATACTCACCAGCATGTCAGTCGCTGTCGGGATCATGTTGGTTAAACATTAACATTGCAGGTTAGATCCATCACTTCACCACTGAACAAGACATTGAAAAACACGATTAGGGACGGTCATGGCAACTATGCGGCAAATTATGTGGATAAAAAAATCTATAATAACAATCAATAGGTAATTGTAAAGCATCGAATAAACACTTCAAAGAATAATATTGATTTGGATATAAAAGATGTGGACCTGAATTTATAAGAATTGGAGAGTGACAATAAACACTTGATAAGTTGTGTGTGTGTGTGTGTGTGTGTGTGTGTGTGTGTATGTGTGTGTGTGTAAGTAATATATATAACACTTATACATATAACACTGTGTGTGTGTGTGTTTGTAAGTAATACTGTACATATAGCACTTATACATATAACACTCATGTTTAGAGAAGAGTGTGTGTGTGTGTGTGTGTGTGTGTGTGTGTGCAAGTAATACATATAACACTTATACATATAACACTCATGTTTAGAGAAAAGAGTGTGTGTGTGTGTGTGTGTGTGTGTGTGTGTGTGTGTGTGTGTGTGTGTGTGTGTGTGTGTGTGTGTGTGTGTGTGTAGTTTGTTTCAAAGGCGCTTTACAGTGATAAACAGGAAAATGTTGATTGGATGATGCGAACATGTCGAGTTATGCTGGAGAAAACAGTGATGTCATCGCCCAGTTCAGTTCTCATCCAATAGCGTGAGTCGAATCAATAATAGTGTTGAATATTAAGTGTCAGTTTTCCTCTGAACTGACGAACCGACACGCTGTGGTCATGATCCCAGGCTCCATCAGATCAGACTGTGGATCGGTATCACTCAGAATCAGATACTCAGGTAACGCTGCTGACGCATGTCAAAATCAAGAATTGCATGATATCATTCTTATGTTTAATTTGATATATTACACGTACTCAAAACTTTAATCTAAATGTTTAAGAATTAAAAAACCAGAGCAAATTAGGGTTTGTAACACGACTTTCCCCCATTTACTTGCATCTGCTGAAGGTGAAGACAAACTAAACGTTAAATATCAATTCTGTCATAAAGAAAATCACAGCTTTTAAAAATTAAACGCAGAGAGAGAGAGAGAGAGAGAGAGAGAGAGAGAGAGAGAGAGAGAGAGCTGATTGGCTAACTGAAGAAGTGTGTTGACTTATAGAGAAAGTGTGTGTGTGTGTGTGTGTGTGTGTGTGTGTGTGTGTGTGTGTGTGTGTGTGTGTGTGTGTGTGTGTGTGTGTGTGTGTGTGTGTGTGTGTGTGTGTGTGTGTGTGTGTGTGTAGAGAGAATAGCATCTGATTGGCTAACTGAAGAAGTGTGTTGACTTATAGAGAAACTGTGTGTCTGTGTGTGTGTGTGTAGAGAGAGAAGCATCTGATTGGCTAACTAAAGAAGTGTGTTGAGTTATAGAGATAGAGTGTGTGTGCGTGTGCGTGTGTGTGTGTGTGTGTGTGTGTGCGGTAGAGAGCGAGAGAGAAAGGCAAGAGTAACAGAAGAATGAAGGTCGTACAAGGTAAGTTATGCTGCTACTGCATCACATATAAAATCTCTTTTTGGCAAAATCGCTCCAGCGTTAAACCTGCGTGCTCAACACTGTTTGTAAGAGAGTAACATGTTCACATCGCTGCTGCCGAACGGAGAAATGCTGACAGCTGTTTACAGTACGTGCAAATAACAGATAAACACGTCCATAGAGAAGGTCAAGAAAATGTAGCCGCTGTGGGAATGAGTGTGTTTGTGACTTTGCTGTTGATGTCCTGCTGAGATTGATTGTGTTTTAGACGTTCATTAGAAGTTTGTGGCCGTTGCTCTTTTCAACAAAAGCTTGATGCTTTATCCGACTAGACGTCTTTAGAGCTTCTGCATTTCGATCGCATCTGTGTGTGTGTGTGTGTGTGTGTGTGTGTGTGTGTGTGTGTGAC
This sequence comes from Phoxinus dragarum, assembly GCA_033366665.1. Taxonomy (NCBI): domain Eukaryota; kingdom Metazoa; phylum Chordata; class Actinopteri; order Cypriniformes; family Leuciscidae; genus Phoxinus; species Phoxinus dragarum. The sequence continues at coordinate 24,245 of JARPMJ010008356.1, forward strand.
GGATTTCTTCAGAGGACTCTAAAAGAAGTGAATCACGCTCTATTTGATCCGAGATCAATGTAGACAATTTTTTTATGTGCGTCAGAGGAATCACAAGATGAAACGCATGCCCTCTTCACATCTTCACCTCTTCAGTTTACTTCAGAAAATAAAACAAATCATCTCATCATTTAAAAGGATGTGGTTTCCTAGCAACCCAACACCCATGACGACCATGCTTGTCAGAAGCAATCAAAAGACGAGCGGCTGTATTCCTCGAAGACTTCTTGACAGCCTCAGAAATGAGGAGGAACACTGACAAAATGTGTTTACTAGCGAATCAATGATCGGAGCAGAGCGGCCAATTAAACTCACAGGAACATCAAGTCATCAAAATAACACCAAAACACGCCACCTGTCGTCTTTTACAGGCAACATCATTGAGAATTTTTTTTTAAAATGTATCACTCTTCTCTTTAGAAAAAAAGGTTCCATTTATAATCTTAAAGGGTTCCGTCACATGCTTCATAATTTTTAGAATTCTTTAGGGGTTCCATCATTTTATGGACATTTCAATTAAATTTCAACTTAATTTCAATTAAATAACTCACTTTATCACCAGAAAAAAAATGAAATAAACCATTAAACGTGAAAGTATAAGTATCAGAGCTGCTTTACAGATTAAATTGTATTGTTGCCTTATCTTTTGGCTTGCTTAGTTGGGGACATTTAATATTCAACAATATTATTCATCTGCCTTACTTAAAGGATTAGTTCACTTTAAAAAAAACTTTTGCTGATAATTTACTCACCCGGATGTCATCCAAGATGTCCATGTCTTTCTTTCTTCAGTCGAAAAGAAATGAAGGTTTTTGATGAAAACATTTCTCCATATAATGGACGTCAATGGGCCCCAAACGGGTCAAGGTCCAGATGACAGTGTCAGCGCCGCTTCAACGGGCTTTAAACGACACCAGACGATGAATACGGGTCTTATCTAGCAAAACCATCGTCATTTCACAAATAAATAAAAAAGTGTAAGTTTTATAAGCACAAGCGCTCGCCTTGCTCTGTTCTGTGATGTGTGTTCGTGACGTCACGTAATACGCAGTTACGTTAAAAAGGTCAGGCTTCACCGAGTCAGTGTTTACAGATGTGCCGAAGGAGGACCATACACACATATTCAAATGTCTTTGTGTCAGTTTATCGTTTAAAATGTCCATGTCGTGTGCGTATCCTGGGTGTTGTAATATTAAAAAGCCTAAAAGAAAATTTTCGTCAGGACAGACAATTTTTTACTTTTCATAGAAGCGTGACCTTTACAACGTAACTGCGTATTACGTGACGTCACGAACGCGCATCACAGAACAGAGCAAGGCGAGCGTTTGTGCTTATAAAACTTTAACTTTTTTATTAATTTTTGAAATGACGATGGTTTCGCTAGATAAGACCCGTATTCATCGTCTGGTGTCGTTTAAAGCCCTTTGAAGCGGCGCTGACACTGTCATCTGGACCTTGAACCGTTTGGGGCCCATTGACGTCCATTATATGGAGAAATGTGTTCATCAAAAACCTTCATTTCTTTTCCACTGAAGAAAGAAAGACATGGGCATCTTGGATGACATCGGGGTGAGTAAACTATCAGCAAAAGTTTTTTTTAAAGTGAACTAATCCTCTAAGATGGACGATGATGCAATTTTCCTCTAGAAACAAACTTTGTTGTATTATTTTCATGTTATCACTGTGAAGCTGCTTTGATACAATCTGTATTGTAAAAAGCACTATATATAAATAAAGGTGACTCAACTCGATTCATTCATATTTATAGAACTTGGCAGCATTAATACTGTCATTTCATGTTACTGTGAAGTTGAAAGTGAAGCTGAAATGATCTAAATTGAAAAGGGCTTGTCAGAAGGCAGATGTGTCATGCTGACATTGCCGAAGAAAATGTTAAATATTTCATAATCTGTTTAAAGTTTAACACGCTGTTATGGAGAAGGTTTCTATAGCAGAGGAGACATGTGCATCACAATGAGACAGAGACAGAGACAGGTGGGACTGAACACAGCACACAAAGCGTTAACGTGTGACATTAAGTTAATTAAACAGTCCATATGTTTCGAAATCATTAAATCAGATCTACTTTTAATGGCAAGAACAGCTTTTTCTCTCTGAGAAATAATGAGAAAGAGCAGGACACAAAAAAGCAGAGACACACATACAGCAGAATCAAGAGCAAGTTGCTGAATACATCTCAGATGTTTCTTTTACAACGCAATTACATTCGATTGAGATTTCTGCTGAAGTTTCCGGATTCTCAGATGTTTCTCTTGAGAAAAATACCCCTAGTTTCAGAAGAATCTCAGTGTCTTAAAGGGGAGGTATAATGCCCCTTTTTACAATATGTAAAATAAGTCTGTGTCGTCCCCAGAGTGTGTGTGTGTGTGTGTGTGTGTGTGTGTGTGTGTGTGTGTGTGTGTGGTTTTAGCTCAAAATACCCCACAGATATTTTTTTACAGCATGTTAAAATTGTCCCTTTTTGAGGGTCAGTAAAAACGCGTTGTTTTCATGTGTCTGTCCCTTTAAATGCAAATGAGCTGCTGGGGGCGGAGCTTCAAAAGCTTCATGTAGAATGCAACAGGAAGCCTCTGAATGGTTAGTTGAATGTATGTTGCTGATGTGGTGTTAACTATCTTCATTTAGCATATTCTGTCACAATAATCGATATAAGATGCTTACAGAGTGACATGCTATTGCATTTGTGTTACGTACTATATTGCTTGTGAAAAGATTTGTGGGCAGACTCACAAATGTGCTCGACTACAACAACTCTTCCTCTTCTCAACATGGACTGCGTGTTCAGGGGGCGGGGTTTATGTAAATTTTAGGGTTGCTGATGTCACTAACCCGGGAGGAATGTCGTGTAGTCTCTACCAGCCGTTTGTTGTAGTCCTTAAAAAGTGATTTCTTTAAAAGCAAATATCTCCCTTTGCTCTGAACTTTGAGCGTTGTAACTTTGCAGATGTTGTTTATGATCAAACAGCAACATTACACACTAACTACAGTTAGAAAAGTGGAATCATAATCAACCACCCCTTTAAATTGTGCTCAGATTTGCCAAAGTCTGCAATCAAAACTCAGAGATCTCTTTGGGAACTCAATCATTTTAGGAGAAACATCTGAGAAAAAAAAAAGATACTTAAATGAATGAGATATTAAGAGAGAGAAAGGCTCTAGACCAGCGGTTCTCAAATGCTTTGGCCACATTTCCCCTGCATAGTCATTCATTTTTAGGAATTTGAATCAAGCTAATTTATTTCTCAAAAATGTTGGACACACACCCAAGTACCGTCCCACTTTACATAAAGTCCCCCTGTAGTCAATAATTGTATCCCTTAAAACTCATCTTTGATCACCAAAATGAAAATGTTGTTTTTTTTGCTTGAATTATTTTTTGTCATGCTTTAAAATATCTTGAATGTAACTCGACAGCCTTGCCTCGTTTAGTATACGCGATTCTATGGATATGCAAATAAGCCCCGCCTCCACTCCACTGGTTGACGATCATACGTTGATCTGATTGGTTACAAGGTAGTGTGTGACGTCAGCGATTTCAAAGCGTGTTTTTGAGACTGTCTTTGGTTCACTGCAGTTTTAAGCAGAAAATACTCAGCAATGCTGTCCACTTATGAGTTTACACATGGTTTGACTTAAAGCAGATTAAAAACACATAAACATATAGTCATATAAACAACATTAAAAACTTGATTTTCACCACAGGACTTTAACATGAACATCGATTGTAAGAATATCACTAACACAGATGAATAAGGAGTGTGACGTAAGGCTATTAAATAACAGTCCCAAACTAGTTGTAATATGTAAATTTTTTAATATTTAGACCACTTCTATTATTGATTGCTATCAGGGTGTAAAGAGAGTTTCAACCTGTATAACAAAAGGGGTTTTATGAATAAACACATAAATTGACAAATTTATAAAATCTATTAAAACATTACCAAGAACATTAGAGAAAGAAAAAATAATGGAATACTGAATTAATTAGTAGTTTTAATGTTAGACAGAAATTAATATCCGCTCTAAGTAAAGGAGTGCGATGATTTAAAATTATCTTAATTATGGCATTGGGATAAAATAAAAATAACTAATTTGATATATATATATACATATATAGCTAATATAGTATACACATACTGTAGAAATGGAAACATGCTGCAAGTGACCCAGTTGACAGATATTAATTTCTTCCTCCTATCTCTCTCTCACACACACACACACACACACACACACACACACACACACACACACACACACACACACACACACCGAGGAAAAGCTCTCAGCAGATGCAAGGTCAAGGAAAAACTGCAAGTCGTGTGAATCTATTCATATAGAATATCATATCCAGGAATGTGCCACTAACGGGTGCTTATAAAGTCTCTAAGAGGAAGAAGAGAAGAGTGTGTTTACTTTGAACACTGAACAAAGCTAATGTGTGCAGATATGACATTATCTATCTCCACTCAGGCTTTGATCGTAATGTGCCGTGTTTGTTGTGCTACACTAATATGAGTGTTAGAGCATTCTGTTCCCTTTCAACTTATTGTCCTACACACACACACACACACACACACACACACACGTTGCCTGAGAAAACATTGCGTTACTCTGCAATAAATCTCTTTAAGATGATCAAGTTGCAGCCAAACAAACGTGTGTGTGTGTGTGTGTGTGTGTGTGTGTGTGTGTGTGTGTGTGTGTGTGTGTGTGTGTGATAACCTGATAATAAAATCACCTGCTTTAAAGTGTATTCTATATATTTCAAAGTGTTTCCCAGAAGTTATACTATAAAGAGCAGGGGTTGGCAACCTTTTAAACATGAAGTGAACCTCTGATGTTCAAGGTTGTGGATATAGGACTGTTTCCCCAGTCGCCACTGCTTTATGAATTAAGGTCCTTGCACACGGAGTCCGAAATGTTTTTTTGTATTTGTGATTCGGTGGCTCTGAATTGTCCAAACACCATTCAAAGTGCTCGCTACGGATGCGAAAAACACAGAAAATCGAACCCGATACAAATCTTTTTATGATGACGAAAGTTTCGCGAGGTCGTATTTATTTTTCAACGTATAGTTATTTATCAGACTCAGTGTGCAAGGATCTTTATTCATGCACAACTCCTATTGTTGACTGTTTTCTACATTATATACACAGATGCCATGTTTGTTGTTCTCGGAGTTATGTGGAAGAATGTGTATCTTTCCTTAATGATGTAATTTTGAATGTCACACTATTGTGTTGTATGGATGTAAAGAGTCATGTACACTACCGTTTAAAAGTTTGGGGTCTAAATACGATTTTTAAAATGTTTTTGTAAGAAGTCTCTTCTGCTCACCAAGGCTGCATTTATTTGATCAAAAATACCGTAAAATAGTGAAATATTAGTAAAATACAACATACAACAGTTATTTTAAATTGTAATATGTAAATATTATTGTAAACTGTAATTTATTCCTGTGTTGAAAGCATCATTACTCCAGTCTTCAGTGTCACATGATCCTTCATAAATCCTCAAGAATAATATTTACGCTTAATTTTTTTCGGAATTTATTTTTATTTATTATATTTAATTAAATGATTTTTACTGTCACTTTTGATCAATTTAATCATGCAAACTTGTTTAAAAAGTATTTTCTTTCTTACAAAAATAACTTGCTGACCCTAAACTTTTAAACGGTATTAGTGTATGTCTGGGAAAAATACCTTGATTCATTATCACTATTGCAAGATGTCTGAATATACAGAGATACTTGCTTTAAAAACAATTCCTTGTTTTCTCTTAATACATATAAAATATTATTCGAAGAGCAAAACGAAACAAAAAAAAGCAGAGCAAACGGCAATCGCTGCATGCGCTCGAGTAACAAGGTCAGGTTTCACGGGTGACAGTTCACTTGTTGTTTGGTTTTGTTTTTAGTTAGTGTGTGACTTCCCTGACAGGTAAAACAAGCCATGTGGAAAAATTACTGACCCCAAATAAATAGCATAAAGCAACGTGTCACACATTAAAGAGATATAATGAAACCAGTTAATTGCAAAACAGTATTGCAAAAGTCAACACTAATTTAGCATAATACAGTGATGTCTGTTAATGTTATTAATGGTATATGTGACCCTAGACCCTGGACAAAACCAGTCACATGTTTTGTTTTGTTTTGTAAATTGAGATTTATACATCACATGAAAGCTGGATAAATAAGCTTTCCATTGATGTGTGGTTTGTTAGGATATGACAATATTTGGTCGAGACACAAACTATTGAAAATCTGAATCTGAGGGAGCAAAAAAATGTAAACATTGAGAAGATCTCCTTTAAAGTTGTGCATTAATGTTCACGATTGTGCTGCATTCACTCATAAAAATACATGTTTTATATATTTACGGGAGGACATTTACTAAATATCTTCATGGAACATGATCTTTACTTAATATCCTAATGATTTTTGGCATAAAAGAAAAATCAAATATATATATATATATATATATATATATATATATATATATATATAAATAAATATAGCTGCAAGCAGCGATTACGGGCCCAAGCCGGTGGCACCGCCACCCTGGTGCCTTTAGTTACACTAAAGGCACCGGGCTGGCGCTGCCCACCGGCTTGGGCCCTCCATCGCTGCTTGCAGCTATATTTATTTATATATATATATATATATATATATATATATATAATATATATATAAAAAGCCGCCACCCCCGTTGCCTTTCGGGTTCCTGTGCATGACGGGCAATAACGTAACCCCCGCTTTGACTGTCGAGAAGAAGTCTGCTTTAGAGCTTGCATCAGTGTGAGTCTTTCTGCTCCCCTCCAAACACACACAGAAAAGGGGGGGGGGGCTGTCTGTGTGTGTGCCCTCCCTCCCTCCCCACACACACACACACACACACACACACACACAAACACACACACAGAGAATGGCAGGGGGGAACTCTGTCAGAGAGAGACAAAACCACATTCAAACCAAAATATCTGACTTCCTGTTGGTCGGAGCTAATGACTGTAAATGAGAAAGTTGTCCGGATCGATAAGCACAATTTACATACCGAGTTTTGTGACTGTAGGTAAAAATAACCCACACACTTTAGTCAAAAGTATCTTGAAAGTAACACACTTCCTGCTGCCAGTTGGTGGCGCTATAACTTTGACTCACAATAGTCACATCCATGTGATCGCCCTCTTACAACAAACACACTGCTGAAGTTTCATCAAGATCAATAAATGTATGAAGACGTTATAACACATTGTGTTTTTTCTTTTCTCGCCATAACTTCGTTTCCTCGCCACGGCCAAACCGTTCGAGATATCAAAAATCCGTCCGCAATTTACCGTCCTCAATGTCTTGACTTCATGCTGACCGAGTTTGGTGGCGATAGGATAATTTTTCTTGGACGAGTATATCAAATTCCAGGGGCATGCATTTTCATACAGCCCATAATAGCCGACTTCCTGTTGGACTGGCGTAAAACTTAGAGCACGAAAGTTGTTCGGCCCGATTAAATCTATATGTGTACCGAGTTTCATATTATTACATGCAAACGTGTTTGATATATGGACCAAGTTTTTCGGACCACGTTCAAGGGGGGGCACTGTTGAGCTCCCCTGCCACGCCCGGGTACCAGCTGCAGCCCGGCCCTGATGGCCGCAGGTTCTGACCTGTGTGCAAAAGTTTCAAGAGTTTTCGAGCACGTTAAGGGCCCCAAAAGTGCCCCGAGAAGTCCCACACAGCAGAGAAAGGGTTAAAATAAAGCCCCCCCTCCTCTCTCACACACACAGACACTGAGAGAGACTGGCAAAATTCCCATCTAATCACATTCAAACCAAAATATCTGACTTCCTGTTGGTCGGAGCTAATGACTGTAAATTAGAAAGTTGTCCGGCTCGGGGAGATAAATATAGATACCGATTTTTGTTACTGTAGGTAAAACTAATACCCCCCATTTTTGACTAAAGGTGGCGCTACTGAGCCCCTCCACCGCGCCCGTTTCTGAAACTTCACACATACCTAGTACCTAATAAATCTGATATGCATGTTGAGTTTCATGCAATTTGAAGCATGTTAAGAGCCTCAAATGCACCCAAAAAGAATATAACAGTTTAAAGCATTGCCATGGCAACAGTATTTAAGATATCAATAATTCTTTCACAGGTCTACATCTGCCGTGTGTTTACATTATACACATAAAGTTTGAAGCAAATCGGGTAAAAAATAAGAGGGTGAATTCAAAGCATTTTGAAAGTGACACACTTCCTGCTGCCAGTTGGTGGCGCTATAACTTTGACTCACAATAGTCACATCCATGTGATCGGCCTCTTACAGCGAACACACTGCTGAAGTTTCATCAAGATCAGTTAATGTATGAGGATGTTATAACACACTTCCTGTTTCCAATATTCGCCATAAATTAGTTTCCTCGCCACGGCCAAACCGTTCGAGATATCAAAAATCCCCTCGCAATTTATCATCCTCCATGTCTTGGCTTCATGCACACCGAGTTTCGTGGTCATCCGATGAATTCTCTAGGACAAGTGTTTCAAATGCCAGAACATGCGTTTCCATACAGCCCATAATAACCGACTTCCTGTTGGACTGGCGTAAAACTTAGAGCACGAAAGTTGTTTGGCCCGATGAGATCTATACGTGTACCGAGTTTCATATTATTACATGCAAGCGTGTTTGAGATATGGACATGTTTTTGAATCCCATTCCAGGGGGCGCTGGCGAGCCCCCCTGCCCACGCCCGGGTCCCAGCTTCAGTCGGGCCCTAATGGCCGCGGGTTCTGACATTTGTGCAAAGTTTCAAGAGTTTTTGAGCACGTTAAGGCCCCCCAAAAGTGCCCAAAAGGTAGTAATATAATAATAAATATATATATATATATATATAAATATAGCTGCAAGCAGCGATTACGGGCCCAAGCCGGTGGCACCGCCACCCCGGTGCCTTTAGTTGCACTAAAGGCACCGAGGTGGCGGTGCCACCGGCTTGGGCCCTCCATCGCTGCTTGCAGCTATATTTATATATATATATATTATATATATATATATATATAAAACCCGCCACCCCCGGTGCCTTTAGGGTTCCTGTGCACGACGGGCAATAACGTAACTCCGCTTTGACTGTCGAGAAGAAGTCTGCTTTAGAGCTTGCATCAGTGTGGGTTCTGCAAAAGTGCGCATCGAGGGCACATATCAACCACAAAGTATGAGTGAGCACCCTTCTGAAACCTAAAAGAAACCTACAAGAAATATTTATCCAACCTCGTTTAAAACAGTCTGTCGGTGCCATCTTTTGGACATTCATCATATTGCATTGGTTTTAATTTGTAGTCCTCAAACAGAGCAGTAGCCTAATCCGTTTATTTTTAAGTTATTGATTAAAAAAATAAACATCAAATGCATTTTTAGTCATAGTATTATTTTATACAGAAATACATTATTTGTAATTCAGATGAGAATAATTTTAAGGAAAACAAATATATTGATATGGCGCTAATTTTAAAATTAAACTAAAAAAGCTCACGGCTGCACACACAGGCATTCATAACGGTGCGCGTTCAACGCGAGGAGTGAGGCAGAACAGAGCGAACGTTTTTTAGTTAATTTCTACTTTCATAGGAATTCATTCGAGCGCACTGCGAGCGCCACCACAATCATACTTACTTTCACTTTTATATTAGCGATTTAAAAGCCCTCGCTGGTGTCACACGTTGGTTAACCGGTGGGAAAAATATACAGATATTCAATTCAAATATACAGATATATTAAATATATCATCGCGCTCCACCGTCGATTTGATGTGTGTGTGTGTGTGTGTGTGTGTGTGTGTGTGTGTGTGTGTGTGTGTGTGTGTGTGTGTGTTAAAATAATTTAGTTCAGTTAGAGAACGGGCACTAACCCTACAATTAAAACCTGAACGTGTCTGCTTAATAAATCGTGAGCTGAATGAGAGTCGCAGCAAAGATCAGCACAAGGAGTCCAATTTCATTAATCATGGGTGGACAGCTGACTGAAAAGATGATGACGGAATATTGAACACGCAATTCAAGCAATCCCACCCCCGAAATGGCGCTATGTTTAAAATGAAACTAAATGCTCACGGCTACACGGGTAACGCGTTCACGGCGAGGAACGAGCAGAACCATTTTTTTACAGTCTATGAGCAGAACAGAGTGAATGTGTTTTAGTTCATTCCTACTGGACGTCCAGTAGGCTACTACTTTGGCTTTTAAGTTAGCGATTTAAAAGCCCCCGCTTTAATCACACATCGATTAAACCCGTAGGAAAATATTCTCACAGTCACTAATATATTTATATATAAATACAATATACAATGGGCCTACCTGATTTCGAAACACAAGAGGGCAGTATTGCCCTATGTATGACTTATTTTTTTACTAAATAGCGCATTCTGGCTGTTTTTTAACTTATACATAATTCTTAAATTGAAAAAAAAAAGAACAAAATGGGTTTTAGTTCTGATATTTGTATACTTTTATATAGAAATAAATGGTGTATAATAAAATTTTTAGAAGATATGAGGCTTTTAGTGTTTCCTTTCTGGACATTACTTTAATCCCTCGCCACAGCACAAAACCGTTAGAGATATTTAATATCCGTTCATAATTTAGCATCTTTAATGTATTTTCATCATGTTGAAAAAGTTTGGTGTGAATAAATCAACCACCGCTAAAAACTCGGAGTCTAAAATATATCAATATATCACATTCAAACCAAAATATCTGACTTCCTGTTGGTCGGAGCTAATGAGTGTAAATTAGAAAGTTGTCCGGATCGAAGAGAAGAATATACGTACCGAGTTTGGTTACTGTAGGTAAAACTAATACCCCCATTTTTGACTAAAGGTGGCGCTACTGAGCCCCTTACCACGCCCGTTTCTGAAACTTCGCACAAGTGTACTAGGCAATAAATGTGATATGCATGTTGAGTTTCATGCAATTTGAAGCATGTTAAGAGCCT
>JARPMJ010008357.1:0-35290 GCA_033366665.1 Phoxinus dragarum
CAAATGATGCAAAGCTCAATCTGTGAACTCATGCCTGGCATGATGACTTCAATTATCACTTCAGGGTCAGAGGGCAAGGAAGAAGCAAACGTGATCGCGTTGTTAATCATAGTTTGTTGGTAGGAGGGCACAATGGAATGGACAGATGGGTCACCATATGAATACAATTACTGGGATGGAAATCAGCCAGATGATGGCATTCATCGCATCCCTGAGGAGGAGGACTGTGTGGAGATCTGGTACAGACAAAACAGTGGTGAGTGTTGCAATAAACCGAAGCACTAATTATTATGGATATTGTTATACAACAGTGAATAATTTAGTTAATTTAGTACAATTAATATAACATGATGAAAAACAACAACAACAAATTGTAACCTACTACTACTGTTCAAAAGTTTAGGGCCATTAATTTTTTTTTTTTTTTTAATATCTCTTTTGCTGATCAAGGTTGCATTTATTTGACAAAAAAAATACACTAAAAAGAATAACATTGTGAATTATTATTACAACTTAAATAACTGTTTTCTATTTGAATATATTTCGAAATGTAATTTTGGCAAAGTACATTTTATTTTCCAGGATTCTTTGATGAATAGAAACATCTTACTGACCATAACATTTTGAACAGTAGTGTATATTTACAAAAATATTAGTTTGGTGAATCAGCATAATCTTGTAATTCATTCAAGTCAATTCAAGTTGATCGACCCCACTTATTATGTAACATTAATAGGCAAAATGGAGAAACTGTTTGCATCTTTCCATCTTTTGCAGCTCTGAGGTCTTGGAATGACAACAACTGTGATAAGGCCTTTCCATTTGTCTGTAAGATTCCTACACTGGAAAGCTAAGCTCAGACCTAAGATTGTTTTCCAGTTCTTTATCCTCATTCATCATCAACACTGACACCCCAACATCCCTCGATCACAGTATAGCAACAAGATGTCAGCTCGCCTGCATCCCTGCAGTGATGATGGTCTCTCTTATAGGCACTTCACATGCGTTTCTCTCCCCTTCCCCTCCAGTTCCCTGCCCCCATCGTCCTTCCATCACTGTTCCTGTTTTCTTGTTCATCTGGGGCCGTGACTCATGATGCACACATTCCTCAGTTCAACACTTATGGAAATTAACCTTTTTCTTTTCTCACCAGGAGCTGTTGCTTATATGTTGATATTGACTTGGTGATGTTGGGAATTAGCTAGAGACCTGTACTGGTCTTCACAGAGATAGTAAGTTGCAGTATTGGTGTTAAAGACTGAACACTTAGTTCACAAGGAAAACTGAGGTCCCCACCCTTAATCATCTGGCTATTAATATTTGGTGGACTTTAAAAAAAATGGTTTTACTTCTTTTAAAATAGGGTATATTTTCTGAACCCCCAAACTTCTGTTCTTTTTGTAAGAGGATGGTCTTATTTTTAATGTGCGTCCATTTAATGACTCCTGACTCTGGATCTGTCATCCTGCTGCCATAATGTCCAGCCGTGCACATTTATCCATCACTGACCTAGAAGGTGAGATTCTGAGAGAAGGGATTTAAGTCTCTGTTGACTGCAAAGCTTCAAACGACAGAAAGAGCTTAACCTCAGCCAGGCCGTTGACCTTTTCTGCTTTTCTCTCCAATTAGTGATCAAAAAATCCCTGTTCTTGTCCACGCAGCTGTTAGTAAAACAACCGTGCGCACCTAAATGTTTGCCACCGACAGGGATGAGCAAAATTCAGAATTTTAAAGACTGTCTTCTTTTCAATTCATGAGCTTTTCACTTTTTGAGTCATGAGCTGATTACGTTTTTTTTAAAATTGAATTAGACTGAAATACAGGTTTAGTACATTACAATTGAAAGAAATTCAGCAGTCACACAATAGAGTTTGGTGATGAAATAAATACTCACAAAATTTTCCATTGTTTTTTTATGTAAACATTTGCAAAAAGGACATAATTGACCATTGCACTCGCGTCTTTTGCAGTGTCTTGCACGTGTCACTAAAAGTGAGTTCTAAAAGTGCGGCGCTAAAGTTAAAAGAAGTTGTACTACATCTAAAAAAAATGCATCTCCGTTGCCATAAGTCTCGTGATTTTTAAATGCAAAAACACATTCGGTACAAAGCCCCTAAAGGCTATGGTGATATGAGATGGGAGGAAAAATCACTTGTCAATGCTTTTGCATAAGTTCCTCAGGGGAACGCAAAACATTTTGCAAGCAAAAAAAAATATTTTAGGGGAAAACGCAAAACATTTGCGAAAGAACGCAAAAGCATTTCAATACAACTTCTCATCTCATTTTTTTTAAATCACCATGTCTGTTTAGGGGCTCAGTACATTCTGAGTGACTGACAGCCATCAGAACAAATTTTAACTCTGCCATAGAACCAGTTCACCACACCACAGATAGAAAAGTAATACTGAAATTGGGGTAAATCCTGGGAAATAAAGTATTCGTCTTTCAACATGGTGCATAAAATGCATTAAATGTGAACATAAATCTATTTGTGAAGTACGGCAGAGAAATATTTTAAAGTTGTCGGGTGAAAATCTCAGCTGGGGGCCTTTAATTGCTGTTTTGTAATAGACCCCCATGCAGAAATATTCTAAAATGTATTTTGAAATAATTTATGTCAAGAGCAATGTTCAAGTTTGCTGATATGATTTTATCTGTAATGATGGCATTTTTCATAATTTTGTGCCCGACACCAGACACAGGACTCATGTGAACAGTGGGGTTAAGCTGTTCCCTTGTTGCTGAAGACCAGTAATTAAGTGACCCTCTTCTAGCCATCGACAGTAATTATCTCCCCGCAGAGGGAACATTTTTACACAAACAAGCCAGAATCATTTTTTTGTGGTTTAATTATTGTCAGGGTCATCACTGCAATTGCAAAATATTATGGTTTAAACATATTATTCAAATGAATAACAAAGGGTTCACACATAAAAAAAAACCTTCCAATGATGTTACTGACGTCCAATCTGCACCATATATAGTGCAGGTATATGAAGTATAAGATTCGATAAAATAAAATAAAACTTAAATATTACAAAACATACTGAAACAAGTTAGAAGCCCAGTAACAAACATCACTTTAATGCATTGTGGAAAAACCAACAACCAACATCCACTTTCCACACTTAATACATCTCTCTGAAGGATTCACACATTACAATATCCATGAAAGAGACCTTTAAAGGGATACTGCTGATTTCTTCTCACACTTAATAAACCATTACATGGACAGCATCAGCATAACAAACTCTCAGAGAGTTCAGGTCAGACAAGGAGACAGAGGACTAAAACCTTTTTTGTTTTGTTTAAAATATAATGAAGACAGTTAAAAAACAGTTCCCTTTGAAACCCAAATCTTTGTCAGTGAAGGCATTTCAATATCCTTCATTTATCATGATTTATCTATATTCTATCCATTTCTTTTTTCATCTATTGTGACATGCATTTGTTCAATTCTCTGTAAGTTATAAATATATACAGATATGCTTTAGAGATAAATATATCTATTATTATATCAATTTTTATCTAAATAAATATTAACATCTTCACTGGCACAGCCTTATTATTACTATTATTATTACCATTTGTACTGTCATCTACTACACTAACATTGACATTGGTGGAAACATACAACTGACTCTTGACCTGAAACAAGCACTTATCTTGCACAGGTCACACACAAGATTACGACGAAAGATACAGTAAACTTTCTGATTGCACTTTGATTCTATGATAACATTGTTTCCCAATCATATCGTGTTGCTTATGAACTTCATAGACCGACTGAGAAAAAAGACAAAATACAGCTCCAACATGTCGATAATATACAGTATATGAACTGAACTTGGCAAAAGCGTTGGACTAGGAGTGAAGAGAAATGCATGTATCTGCACCTTGGCATGGCATTATATTGCCCAAGCTGTGAAGACATGTTCACTGTTGTGCAGACACGAACACGAATGCATTTACACAGTGATACAGACCACTACGGAAGCCCTGAGAGGCCATAAATGATTACTTCTCTCTTTTGTTGGGAGTCTTTTGAATTCATTTTCTTGTGATCTCAAAATAACAAAAGAAAAGTTGTTTTCTCAAAAGTTGGGGGTCGGTAAGAATTGATTATATTTTTATAGTATCGTATGCTCACAAAGGCTGCATTTATTTGATTAGAAAATACCGTAAACAGTGACTTTTTTTATTTGAATACATTTTTTAATTTGATTCCTGTGATGTAAAAGCTGAATTTTCAGCAACAGTTTTCTCCAGTTTTTAGTGTCACATGATCCTTCAGAAATCATTTAAATATGATGCTCAATAAACATTTCTTATTATTATCAACAGTTGTGCTGCTTAATATTTTTGTGGAAACCGTGAGGCATTTTTTCAGGATTCTTTGAAGAATATAAATTTCAAAGGAACAACATTGATTTAAAATAGAAATCCTTTAAAACATTATAAATGCCTTTTGATTATTTTAATGCATCCTTTCTGAATAAACGTATTCATTTCTTTAAAAAAAATTTTTTTTTAAAGAAAAACCTTTGACAGGAAGTGTATGGATATACAATTGTTTAAGAGACGACATGAGAAGTAGTGAGCAACTTACAGAAAACCAAACGTAAAGATCACAAGAAAAAAATTCAGTCAAGATAAACAAGAAAAAACAAGACAAAAATAATAAAATAAATAAAATGATGCATGGCCTCTTAAGGTTTCTGTAAATCTCAGCTGCCATAAGTGCAAACATTTACCAAACATACACTCACAAACACTTCCGCACACAATCAAAGGTCAAAATGTGCATGGAGGACAGTGATACGGGTCACAAAACACAAGCTTTGGTGTAAAATCAGGTTTGAAACAGTCAAACCGGGAAATAAAAAATGTCCATCTGTGCCGTAACAGATTTCCAACTACCTCAAAAACTGCAATCATATTGAAGTCTGAAGAAAAGAAACAATATGATTAAGACACTGCAGACAGTGGTTAGATGTGGTCCAAACTGCCTGAATGCAGCTGAGGATCAGATGATGATGAGATAATTCAGCTCCCGTGTAAGATAGTATCAATGTGATAAAAAGAAAACATGGACAGCAGGCTTCTGCTCATCATCTTAAATGGAAAAACTCTCTGAGGTCTTTTCTACGATCTCTGAGGTTTCTTCAACAATCTACATTGCCCCGTAATAATGATAAGGGAGAGTGACACAAATAACACATAGATAAAGCCCCCCCTTCTATAGAGAATAGATTCAAACCCTTAAAAATGACACACTGAAACCTCAAGACGCTCCCAGATGTTTGCGTTTTAAGTCAAAGTTCTTTTCCAGATCACTGACTCTCCTGTGTCAGTATTATGTGACCTCGAGAGAAGCAGGAGAGACGCGGTCACACTCGGCACGGGAGCGCAGGCTGTGCCACTGTTCCACCGGGTTTGCGCTGGGAGCTCATGAGCCGGCGCCAGTGCGTGGTTTCCTGCGGGCCAGTGGAGAACTGGCCAATCACGATGCGACCGACAAAATCGTTGCTGCTCTTCATGTTGTGCCCGTAAACTAAAAAGTAAAAGACATCAAACCAATATTACATTCGGAAATAATCAGACTAACACCTTATTAGTGATAATGGCTGCTTGGAGTCTCTGTACTGCGAATTAATTAAAGGGATAGTTCACCAAAAAGCTAAAATTCTGTCATCATTTACTCACCCTCAAGACAGACAGTTGACAGTAGCCATCGACTGCCATAGTTCCCTTTCGAATGGTCACTTCGTATTGCGTAGCTATACGCAGTGGGGAAACTCATTTCAGATTTATTGAAGCTTAAAATGTAAATTGCATTGCAGCTGCACAGCTAGCACAGTGAGAGA
The DNA here is from genome assembly GCA_033366665.1 of Phoxinus dragarum. NCBI lineage: Eukaryota > Metazoa > Chordata > Actinopteri > Cypriniformes > Leuciscidae > Phoxinus > Phoxinus dragarum. The sequence goes on from JARPMJ010008357.1 coordinate 5,869, forward strand.
CTGGCTCATTCATTGGCTGTGCTGCAGCAACTGCACATCCAATGGCGTAAGCGCCTCCAATGTATGCGGAAATCAGCTAACAGCGTGCCGACATACGTCAGAGCCCGCCATCAGGGCGTGGCAGAGCCTATAAAATGAGCCCGAATTCACCATTATAGCAGATTTTCTCAACTTCAGTGACAAACTCTGTCTCTGTGTCCTTTCTGGGCACAGTTATAGACTCTACAACTATGAGAGTGCGTCTCACAACAGAGCGCTCTCTATACAATGGCTACAGCCTCCTTCAAACGGAGCGCACGCACTCCCCTCAGAGAGTTTCAGAAACTTCTCGATCTCATGGCAGCCGCATCGCCAGTACTCCATATGGGACTACTGCATATGCGCCCGCTACAGCACTGGCTCAAACGCCGCGTGCCAGGATGGCAGTCGGGCAGCATGCGCATTACGGTGAATCACAGCTGTTTGCGTACCCTGATTCCCTGGCAGGCTCAGGGCTGGTACCAAGAGAGTGTGACCATGGGAGTGGCCTCCAGATGTAAAGTGGTCTTCACAGATGCCTCCAAACAAGGTTGGGGTAAGTTGCACGAGGGCAAGCCCGCCTCCGACCTCTGGTCGAGCATGGAGCGGAGCTTACACATCAACTGCCTGGAAATGGCAGCAGTTATTTGGCCCTAAAAGCATTTCTGTCGGACCTCAAGGGACACCATGTCTTAGTCCGTACGAACAACACGTCGGTGGTGTCATACATCAATGCCAGGGCGGTCTCAGGTCGAGCTACATGTACTCCATGGGCGAGAGATCTGCTTATGTGGGCACAAGCCAACTTGAGCTCTCTGAGAGCAGCACATATCCCGGGCATTCATAATATGGGTGTGGATATGCTCTCCCGAGACTACACTCCCCTAGGTGAGTGGTCTCTAAACCCTCAGACGGTTCATCTGATTTGGAGTGTGTTCGGCGAGGCCAAAGTTGACCTTTTTGCCTCAAGAAACAACTCTCACTGCGCAGTATTCTTTTCGAAGGACAGGGATGCGCTGGCCCATGCGTGGCCCAGCTGCCCTCTGTATGCATTTCCCCCCGTTTCCATGATCCCCCCAGGTCATCAAACGGGGTGAGCGAGAGCGGATGCCCAGTCCTCCTAATGGCCCCTCTCTGGAAAACCAGACCTTGGTTCCCAGAGCTGGTTCAGATGGTGGACAAAAGTCCCAAGGCCTGTCCCTCTGAGGAAAGATCTCCTCACACAGGCGAACGGGACGATCTGGCACCCCCATCCCCGACTTATGGGCCCTACATGTGTGGCTCATCAATGGGTACCCCGGACCTCCACTAAAAGGTTCTGAACACAATTTCTGAGGCTAGAGCCCCGTCTACCAGGCGCCTCTACAGTGTTCTCCAGCTGGTACTCGGATAGACACTTTGAACCCCAGTCATGCAAGGTATCAGTGATACTTCTCCTTACTACAGTAGCTGCTGGACGCGGGTCGTTCCCCGTCCAGGCTCAAAGTATATGTGACAGCCATAGCAGCTTATCATGCTCCGGTGGCTGGCCAATCACTGGGAAGGAATGACTTGGTCGTACGGTTTATGAAGGGAGCTAGGAGGACCCCCTAAGGGGTCCGCCATTTGAACTGCTTCAGTCGGTTGACCTCAAACCGCTTTCGCTAAAGACCGCTCTCCTGTTGGCACTGGCATCTATCAACCGAGTGGGAGATTTGCAGGTGCTCTCCGTGAGCCCCTCCTGTTTCGAGTTTGGTATAGGTGACTCTAAAGTCACTCTGAAACCCAAGCATTTTACTGTTGACTCTTCCCCCTTCCGATGGGGACGGGGAAGCTAATTTACTTTGCCCTGTCAGGGCTATTTGGAGCGCTCAGCATCCTATATAGACAGTCAGAACAGCTCTTTGTCTGCTTCGGTGGCCGGTCCAAAGGGGCTCCTGTCACGAAGCAGAGACTGTCTAGGTGGATAGTGGATGCCATATCACTGGCATACGCCTCTGTGGGCCAGGGTTGCCCTACAGGCACTAGAGCCCATTCCACTAGAGGTATGGCCTCGTCATGGGCATGGTCCTATGGGTTTCCCATTCAGGACATTTGTGCAGCGGCCGGCTGGTCTTCGCCCTCCACTTTTGTGAGGTTTTACAACATTGAGGTTCCTTCCCTGCAGGCGAAGGTCCTTTCTGTATGATTAAGACTTGACTAGTCTGGAAATATAAGTCAAAATATGAATAAAAACTATAATTATACAGTATCAATGATACTAAAATAACACTGACACGAATGTATCCTCTCATTTATTTAGCTTATTATTCATCTTTTCTGTCAATCTCTTTTTCTCCGCCTCAATCCTATTTTGTTAATGGAGTCGGGTCAGAGTATGAGACGCTGTTAATTTCATCACGTTGCTCATAAACAAGATTGAAGACCCCCCCCCCCCCCCCCCCCTTCTTTCCTGTAACTGGCAGCGGAGTGCTGGGAAAATAGCAGGAAACGCAAATAATATTGTCACAAAGCCCAGAGGTAGCAGTCAAGGATGCAGCCGCACTCCAGACAAGGATCTCACAGCATCACGACTCCAGCTGCAGACCAGAGCTGGTGAAACGCCGTCACCAAGCAACATCAGCAGCTCTTGAGAAGAGCTTTATCCAACTGAATGTCAAGGACTCCTTCAACTTGGTGTGGCTCAAGTATACAGCTAAAGTTCATATTACAGCCTACAGGAGCGAACATAATATGTATTTCAACTACTACTCCTCCTCACCACTATTTGAATTCAAGGTGGGAGACAGTCCTATTTAGTGGAGAGTTAAAGAACCTTCAATTAGATTAGCTGACACTCTTTTGTGCAACAAAATGTGAATATAGAGTGATTTTTAAAAAATATCAAAATAAATTCTGTCATTATTTACTCACCCTCAAGTTGTTTGAAACCTGTATGAATTTCTTTCTTCTGCTGAACACAAAAGAAGATATTTTGAAGAATGTCTGTATGTAACCAAACAGTTGATGGGCCCCATTGACTTCCATAGTATTTTCTTTCCTACTATGGAAGTCAATGGGGGTCCATCAACTTTCTGGTTACAGACATTCTTCAAAATATCTTCTTTTGTGTTCCGCAAAACAGATTTGAAACAACTTGAGGGTGAGTAAATAATGACAGAATTTTCATTTATAAGTGAACTACCCCTTTAAGAAGATTTGCACAAGTTGAATGGACAACTTTTATGATCATTTTATTATGTGCTTTTGCATCTATTTTGGAATCGGAAAGCTCCCTATATCATTGTAATTGTATAGAAATGAGCAATCAGCAAGTTATCAAAATGTATCCAAACAAATGTGTTTGGAACAACATGAGGGTGAATACTTGATTTTTTATTTTTATTATTTGTGACTTATTTGATCATTTCTGACCAGTTCTTTAAACAGGAATAATTAAAAAACACATTAATATTAATCTTTCTTACACAACCCTATTATTCGATAAAAGAGTTTGTTAAACCACATTCATATGTCTTCATGCTCAGCAAAATATATGTCAGTTAGGAGACAAACATTGAGCTGTTTGGATGGCTGACATCATCAGTTTAAAGCAAAGGAACAGGCGTGGTGAGTGTTTGGCGCAGACGCATGCACTGGACTCGCTATGTTGAGCTGTTGACATCATCAGCATGCGTCACATTCAACAGTCCTGAGGGAGCTCTCCTACTCAGGGTTGTGATGAGGTACAGATCGTTCCTGTTGGCTCTGAATGGGAAATACTAAGGCGGAGTCACGTGTTTTATAATGCATGAATATCTCCTACTCCAAAGGCACAATTGTATATCAAAGGAAGCATATTTGAATATAAAGAGGGGAAATCTTTAGCTCAAAACAACACATAACAGCAGTAAACCAATATGAACACTATGATTTACTCCACTTTCATTATTTTAAATAGCCCTCTGTTCGCGTGGCAGTCAAATGTAAATTTTTTTTTTATTTTAACGAAATTATTGTATTATATTTTAGTTCAAAAATATTTTGTACTTAATATTTTGTATTGTTAGGGGATTTTATGTTACTAAATTATATTTATGCAGTAGTTATAATCCATTTATTCACTTTTTGAGCATTGACCTGAAAATGAATAAATCTTTAATGCTTTGAAAATGAATAAATCTTTAACGCTTGGAAAATGAATAAATCTTTAATGGTTTGGAGAACAGAGTTAAGTTTGATCTTTTTATAAAGATGGCACGTGCCAGATTATTGCTGAAGTAAAAACAAAGTTAAAAAAAGTGAACTTTAATTTTTTTTACATTCATTTTTATGCAAAATGCACAAAATACCGTTTTGATTAAGCATGTAAATAAAGAAAATGAATTATGTTATTATTATTATTGCTAGTATTATTGTTAATTATATATTTGTATTATTAAAATCCTAACTATCTGATATCTGATTACTTTAATTTAAAAAACTGGATGTTTGTATTAACCTCATAATAATAGTTATAACAACAATATAAAATCATTCATTTAGTGTTTCATATTATTTATATATAAAAAAAAAAAAAAAAATGCATAAATAAATATTTTATTATTATAACTGAACTAATATCTGATTACTTTGTTTTAAAACACTGATGTATGTATTATATCCTAATAAAAATAATAATATACAATCAACAATTTAGAGGTTAATATTATTCACATTATTAACAAACAAACAAACAAATAAATAAATACATATTTTTATTATTAGAATAGTAACTAAACTAATAGGCCTATCTGATTAATTGATTTTAAAACACTGGATGTTTGTACTACATTTTGCTTGTGTTACCTCAGTATACTCATGTACATTTATGACGTTTCTGTGCATTAAAAAGTCTGTGTCAACACACATTTTGTACTAAACAGAAGAATCTAAATATCTCAGACCACTAGTGAAAGCACTACACCTATGATGATGGGCACAGTTGACCCCTTCCAGTGCGCATAGCTGCCTAATGCGGGAGTCATGTTGAACAGAGCCAGAAGATCTGTTTCCACTCACTGCTTATGGATAGCATATGGACATAACACCACCATTAAACTCCTATTACCTGCTCAGCCAGAGGGAACCTTCAGTTAAAGACAAAGAGAATGATAATGGGATACGCAAAAATATAAAAGTAAAAGAACGGACAAAAAGAGCGAGCTGAAGAGAAGAGAGAGACTCATCAAACGGACCAGGAGTGAGAGACAGAGGCGGGATTGCAGGCAGCGTTTGGTTGCAAGTCTTTGTAGTCAGAAACATCAGAGAGAAGCGGTGGGCTGGTACCACTGAGAGACACACATGCTGACCAGCCTAGATGGGGCACAGGCTGCACTCACCCTTTAGAGTGAGATATTCCTGTATTTAAATACCATGTTGACTCAGCAGACTGATTAAAGCAGAGGAAGCCAGTGAAAACTACACGTTGGACTGGGCTTGTTGGGCTCTACGGTCTCAAATGGCAGGTTATGAGCGTAGGCCACTCTCGGCCCTATGCAATCACAGTGCATGGCTGCACCTGGGGGATGAGTGCAAATATTAAATGTCAGTGTGTACCAGTGCATAAAATCTCGGCATGAACAACTAGGTACAGGTCAGGTTCTGACTGGCAGCATCGGTAATTGAATAAATCCTATTGGAATTTAAGCGAACCTTAATGAGGTTTCCCATGGCAGCCCTTGGTCACAAGCTTGTGGCTTTTCAACTTTATTGTATTAGGTATCCAGCTAAATAGCTTCAACTGTTATGAATAGGGCTGTGAATTTAATACACTTAATTTAGTGTGGTGATAAAAAAAAAAAAAAAAAAAAAAAAATATATATATATATATATATATATATATATAAAACTTACAGACCCCAAACTTTGGAACAGATGTATGTATATACATATACATGTATATATATATATATATATATATATATATATATATATATATATATATATATATATATATATATAATATATATATATACACTTCTGTTCAAAAAGTGTGGGGTCTGTAAGATTTAAATTTTTTTTTTTTTTTTAAATAAGTCTCTTATGTTCACCAAGGCAGTGTTTATTTGATAAAAAATACAGTAAAATCAGTAAACATTATTAAGAATTATTACAATTTAAAATAATTGTTTTCTATTTTAATATATTTTAAAATTAAACTTATTCCTTTGATGGCAAAGCTAAATTTTCAGCATCATTAATCCAGCCTTCAGTGTCACATGATCCTTCAGAAATCAAATGATGATTTGCTGCTCAAGAAACATTTCTGATTATTATCAATGTTGAAAACAGTTGTGCGGCTTACGGTAATATTTTTGTGGATATTATTTTTCAGGATTCTTTGATGAATAAAAAGTTTAAAAAAATTTGAAAAAGAATTTTTTTGTAACATTATAAATAACTTTATAGTCACTTTTGATCAACCGAATGTGTCCTTGCTGATTAAAAGTATTCATTTATTTTAATAAATCCTTATTTCATATAAAAAATATAAAAAATAATGCATATCAAGCCAATTAAATTAATTTGATCGATTTTTCTACCAATTGTACCTTTAATATACACAAAAAAGTAAATAAAAAATTATGCTTGCTCGAAAGGTCATCATAAAGACATTTCTCACATATTTAATTGTTTAGAGATCTGTATGAATGTTTTTCTGTGTGCATATTCCTGTGTACATGTTTATGTTCAAAACAATACCTGTGAACACAAGACTGACTTCACACAGGTCCTCTTGAAGTACACGGAAGCTAAAGGACTCATTGTAGCAGGGGTCAATGGTGCCTCTCATACAGGATGTTTTCTTAGTCTTCATCAACTTAAGACCTGTCACCAACTGCACCTTCACAAAAGGATCTGACAACAGAGAAGTAGCAACTTAGTTAAAGTTTAGATAAATTGCCATCTGAATTTTTTTTTTTTTTTTTGTAATGTAACATTTCTGAGTGAAACAGGTTACTCAGTGATAAAAGATCCAGGGCAAGACTTAATTGTAAAAATCTAGTAATTTCTTACTCGGAAAACCCAAATTAATTGATTGGTTTGAGTACCATTTTGTCATTTGGGCAATTCTTAATACAATTCTCACTAATTTCTTCCACTTCTGCAGCTATCTTTCTGTTGCATTCACAAATTTTCCTAAGTTTAAGAGAACAGCACATACAGTAAGTTGTCTTCATAAATTGATGTTGATTTCCTAAAATGGGTTTGTATGAAGTCACCATTATGATAATTACTGTTCCCTTTGGTTGGGCACTTTAAACGTCATTTATATGACTAATTCCCCTTCCAATTGATCCAGTGATGCAACAAGAAATCACAGTTATTTGTGCTTTCAAAAGAAGAGAAGTAATGGGTTGCTTTTAAAAGGTGACCTAACTTCTAACTAGACCATTGCCTATACTTTTCATGTAGAATTATGATCTATTATAACACTTATCACATTAACACCTTGTGAATCATAAAACTTTTAATTGGATTAATATAATACATTTTATTTACTAATTGTATCTCTAACAGTTTTGTTTGCAATTGCTTAATTTATTCATGCCCCAATGCACTCTGGGAGTCGTTAATTCTGAGTAGCTACACTAAGGCAAGAGTAAATCTCAAGTAAATTATCAAGTACTCTCTACATGTACGTTCTTTTTTTTAGTTAGAACTCTTGAGTGAGTGAACTACACCAACTAAGAATTAGTCAGTAGGCCTACAACATTATTGTACTGACAAATTACCATTCCTATTTGACTTAGATTTTAAAGAGCAGAACAAGGGAAACACAAATAGATTTACCTGAACCTTGGCACATGTCAGTCTGAAGCAGCTGCTTTGCTCGGATGATGTCCACATTTAACCGGCCAGCACTGGGCAGGTAGTTTAAGGACAGAAGAAGCTCACCAAGCTCAACCTCATTCTGAGAAACATCACATTCAAGAAATCAGTGTCATGATAATGATGTCAGTAAATTAACACTATGTATACTAGGTTTTTAAATGTGACAAAAACGGGAATGAAAGCTTAAAAGTCGACATGAAATAAAAATTTGTTAGCGCATATTACTAGTCTTCTGGTGAACAATTAATCCGTGCAAGTTAATACAAAGACACTTTTTTTTGCCGTGGTTATCTTTAATCAAATCGGAAAAGTTACTTCCATTCTGGAATGGCGTTCCTTTTCTGATGACGTCAGTTTGACGGCTTGGGTTGAAAACGCTTAACCATTCCCCTCAAACCGCTAGTCTGCTATGAGCAGAGATGGAGAGGAGGAGCGCTAAAGTAAAACCCTGCCCTCTGTTCAATATTCCCTTTCACTTGGAAATACGTCACAACACTGGAGAAAAGTCCATTGCAACTTCCAGTTCATGCAGACTTTAATGACAGAGTCATTTAAAAATGAAAGCATTTGTAACATGACAAGTTGATGGTTGTTTGTTCAGATAGTTTCTTGACAAATTCTTTGGGTTAATATCATTTGGGACAGAGATCAATACAGAACCGTTCAAAACATTAGGGTTTGTAAACTTTTAAAAAAAATAAGAATTTAATGTTTTTATTCAGCAAGAATGCATTAAATTGATCAAAAGTGACAGTAAAGACTTTTATCATTTTACAAAACATTTATATTTCAAATAAATGCTTTTCTATTTAACTTTGTATTCATCAGGAATCCTGAATAAATGTATCAGTTTCATGAAACGTATTAAGCAGCAGCACAACTGTTTTCAACATTGATAATAATAAGACATGTTTTTTGAGCAGCAAATAAAATAAAAAACTTCAGAAGGATCATGTGACACTGAAGACTAGAGTAATGATGCTGAAAATTAAGCTTTGCAATCACAGGAACAAATTACATTTTAATATGTATATATATATATATATATTTTTTTTTTAAATTGTAATAATATTCCACAATATTAATGCTTTAACTGTATTTTTGATCAAATAAATGCAGCCTTGGTGAGCATTTCTTTCAAAAGCATTAAAAAAAAATCTTACAGACCACAAACATTTGAATGGTAGTTGATCTTTTTGAGTCACATATTAAACCTCTCAAAATACAAGGTTAATGTTCGTTTAACACATCCTAAACACAGATCTTGTAGGCGGTGTGGTGTGCATTCTTTCGAGGCAGGGCACTCTGGCATATGGCTGCAATGATTTCACATTTGACTAAATAACTTAATTTAGTTTTATGTGACGTCACTTCATCATGTTCGTCATTGTGCAAGCTGCACACCTAAAATAAATGACAAAAAAAAGAAAAGGTATGAGTGGTATTACCTGAGAACTGGGCACCAGGGCCTTCCACCAATGCCCTCCCTTCACGAGGTCAACCTCACTGAGAGGAAGAGACACTTTCCCGATGACACAGTGGCGTGAAAACTTGTCAAAGTCAACCAACGAGAGCAGTAGTGTGCGTCTCTGGGCCTCCAGGAAGGGGAGCTCAAAAGTGAAGCGCTCTTCAAACACGGGGTTCTGGGTCTTGCGTTTAACCCCAGTCTGCCTGGAGTTCTTGTGGTCGGGGAGCAGGCTCATCTTCACGTAGGGGTTTGAGTGGGCCATGTCTTGGCGAGCACCGTCACACATTACCGGAGGGGGCAGATCCCGGGCCTCGATGACTCGCACGCTAAGGTGGCCATTGATAAGATCATACTGTGTGCTGAAGTGCAGCATGCCTAGATGGTACCGCGCCAGGATCTCTTCATCTGTCAGAGAGTCAACATCATCACTGCATGAGTCCAGGGAGTACAGATGAGGCTCCAGTTTGCGGAAGTAGTCATCTGGTGGTGTCGGGGGCTTACGCAGGGGCTGCACCACTTCCTTCCTGGGTCCCATGGCCCAAAATTCAATCGGCTTTACGTCCACCATGGGGGAGCTTGGTCGTCGGGCGTTCAGACCTGTGATATGAGAGAGCCATTAAGTAAAATTCAAGTCAACATACTCACGCTAATCTGTTTAAACTGAGAGTGTAGTCTGGGCTCACTGGAGAGCTGGCCGGCCAGGCTGAAGGTGGATCGGTACGTTTCTGTGGTGGGCGGCCTGCAGTTTGTTGCGGTGTCAGATTGAGCAGGTAAAGCATGGCCGAGAGCCATGATGTGAGAATTTGTGCCTTTCTCGTCATTGCATTCATTGACACTGAAAGAGATGATTTTGTTAAGCCTTAGTGACACTACTGGCATATTCCTTGTTGAAAAGACCATTGAAATTTACACTACTGGTCAATAGTTTGGGGTTGGTAAGATTTATTAATGTTTTTAAAAAAGTCTCTTATGCCCACCAATTTTGCAGCATTTATTTAAACCAAATATAATAAAAACATTGTGAAATATTATTACAATTTAAAATAACTAAAAATCAAACCTATTACCTTACTGCAAAAAAGTAGCTGCCTTAAGTTCAGCACAATCAACTAGGATGTTTAAGTCATTTCAACTTAAATTGAATCATGTATAACTTGTATAACTAAAATTGCTTAACTTATTTTGATGAGTAAAAGTAACAAAAAACATATGTTGTCATAACTTGATTGATCATAAAATGTATCATAAAATGATTTACAGTGTTGGTGTTGCAAGCGCCATCCTCTACTGTTCGAACAACAGGTTATGTTACCATTTTAACTTTAGCAAAACTTTCTTGGTCAACCAGCGGCAGCAGGACTAGGGTTATTTAAGCTATATGATGTTTATGAAACATTATGTGTGTGGTAATATTACTGTTATCACTTTGCATGAAACAGTATGATCAGATACTTCCATTAAGTCTATAACACAAACTCATGCTAAACTGATGCCAACTTCTAAAAAGTAACCACATTTAGAAGAGGGAACAAACTTTTGCTAAGTTATACTATTTAGATGTCAGTTCATACACCGCTTAAAATATGACAGAAAGCAGAGTTTGTCGACCAACATAGCCTGAAATTGAAAAACAAATCATAATATGCTACAAAAGAAAGAAAGAAACATTCGGCATGAACTAGCAAAACATCTTACAATCCAGCTCTGCAAATCTGACACCGTGACTGAATCCACTTCTTAATAATGGTGCACTCATATTATTGCCCTGCGTTGTGTAATATCTGTAACATCATCATCTAATCTGGTTGTTTTCCAACTATAGAGGTAAATATTCTTTGTGGGATATCTTTGTCCAGTACTGATTCCGAGTCTTCCCTTGGGGATCGTCAAGGACCCTTTGTGTCCATGACTACAGCTCAGAGGGAGATAGTTGTCATAGCAACGGACGATTCTAAAACATATGGCCTTAGGAGCAATCCGAGGCAACGAGAGAGGCTGGACTTATAGGGGGAGGTATACAGTATGTCATGACCGTACAATCACAGTCTGGAAGTACAAGCTCTATTCAATTAAAGATGCATCCCTTGCATCTCCATTGTATTATGAATGTAACACCCTTCTATGATCAATTTTTTTTGGAAGCTCATAGTCAAAAGTCGTGCCACTCATCCAGCCATTTTGTCCCAGTTTTTGGTTTTACACAAACATCAAATTCCCACAAAGCATGAGCTCAGCCAGACCAGCATAAACCAGTAGTCTCTGGTGACCACATCATCTCCATCCCAAGTTTTACAACAGGAAAAATAGACATGTATGGCCACCATTGTTTAGTCCTGGTAAAAGTCACTGAATGATGTCATTAAGAAGGATGCTTATAAAAAGCTTGCCAGCTTGTTGTGAATGTGTGCATTCAAAGAACACATTATCCCAGCAAATACATGAATCACTTCTCCATTTAAATCATATTACCCTTGCGGTTCCTGCATGGGAACACAAATAGCTCCACACCCCAGTCATTATGATCTTGAGTAACAGGGAATACACAAACAGGATCCTAGAACGTCTCAGGAAAGCCATCTGTTGCATCAATATCAGTTCCGTTAGCCCGGAAAACCAATGACTACAAACTAGAGCTACATGATTTACTGCTCTGTTAACAGTAGTTCAAATTAAGCAGGTAATTTGCCATGTAAGAAGAGGAGTAAAGATATTGTAACTTTATAAGAAGCTTACACTCAGTAGAGGATATCACAACTATGATGCCATAACCTTGTACTGAGCACCTTGAATTTCGCGATTACATTCATACTATTTTTATAGCATGTATATATGGTGCAAAGTATGCATTATATGCACATGCCAAAAAGTGTTGGTGGTACAGTATAAAGTATCAATGCGACGTCTTCAATTTTCTATTTTAAGTATGATAAATAAACAAGAAGCTATATCAACAGTGCATTATATATATATATATATATATATATATATATATATATATGCTGCAAAATTGCAATATAATGTAATATATAGTAAGTATACCATGCATATCATGCATTTGTATTCTCTGTATGTACCAGAATGTATTCTGTATGTACCTACTACATTTACAAAATCCACAGTGTTAATTGAAAACACTGATGGAGAAATTATGTCACAATGCAGTGTGCTCCACTATTCTTCCAATTTGTAAAAAACAACAACAACAAAAAAACAATCAGTGGAGTAATTCTTCATTAGTTGAAGATACAGTTACGATATTTTACATGTAAATTTAAAATACAAAATAATTGCGATGATAACAGGATACCACATGCTGAATTAAACAATGAAATGTAATATAATCAACGTGACAGTAGTACATCTAACTTTTGGAATACAGTTATTGAATTCCAGCATACTACTACATCCATATTCATAATAAACATAATACCTCTTTCTTGAATTATTATGTATTTAATCAGACTGCCAGTGCCAACACATTTTTATTTAAAATTATGTAACACTTTAAAATAGGGTTTTATTTATTAACATCAGATAATGCATTAACTAACATGAACTAACCATGAGCAATGCATTTGTTACTGTATTTATTCATCTTTGTTAACGTTAGTTAATAAAAACAGCCATTCATTGTTTGTTCAAGTTAGTTCACAGTGCATTAACTTTTGTAAACAAATACAACTTTTGATTTTAATAATGTATTAGTAAATGTTTAAATTAACATCAACAAAGATTAATAAATGCTGTAGAAGTGCAGTTCATTAATAGTTCATGTTAAGTGTTCAAGTGTGACCCAAAATTGGATTAACATGCAGACTTACTGTATCAGCGTCATGACTGCTGATATGAAGTCAATAATTAAATATGAAATATATTGAGGTCATGTGACAATGTAGCTTATACCGTTTATAGACTACCATTCAAAAGTTTTGGGTCAGTAATATGTTTTGTTTGAAAGAAATCAATACTTTTATTCAGCAAGGATGCATTAAATTGATTAAAAGTGACATCTAAAACGAGCCTTTAACAGATGCTGCCTTTGAGATTGTCTTGTTGAGATTTGTTCAGTAACTTTGTGTATTCAGACTCATTCTGAATCTTATGATGCGAGAGCAGACAGATGAGTTGTTCTGGGTTATTTTGTGTACGGGTGTGTACTCACAGCCATGATGGAGTCTGAGCTGGAAAAGGCCCCAGAATCTCCACCTCCTCATCAGTGGACTGACAGCAGCTGCACTCCCAGCACCACTGCCAACAGGAGCGGCACGACCAGCGACACAACAGCAAGTCAGACAGTCTGGACAGAAGACCCTGAGATCAAGACCGCAAAGGGACACAAAGAGACCATCCAGTAAACAGTAACTGATTGACCTGCACAGGCAGCAGAATATACTTACAAGGCAACTTATGATGATAAAATGGCAATGAATGATCAGTGCTTCAAAGATTTTGTTTTGTTTTGTTATTCTCTGGTCAACTGCAGCTTGAAGTATAAATGTAACAAGAGCCTTGGATAAATAAATTCTTACATCTCTTTTGGGACTCTATTCTAGTGGGACTTTGTAGTAAACTGTATAAGTCAGAGCTAATCCACAAAAAAAAAAAAAAAAGAGATTTTAATTAAATAATATAAAAAAAATAAAAAAAAAATTAATCATTTTTACTGGATGCATTAATTTGATCAAAAGTGACAGTAAGGACATCTATAATGGTATATGGGATTTCTATTTCAAATAAATGCGGTTCTTTTGAACTTTCTTTTCATCAAAGAATCCTGAAAAATTGATCAGTTTCCAAAAACAAAGCAGCACAACTGATTTCAACATTGATAATATTAGGAATTGTTTTTTGAGCAGCAAATCATCATCCGAATAATTTCTGAAGGATCGTGTGGCACTGAAGACTGGAGTAATGATGCTGAAATGTCAGCTTTGCCACCACATTAATAAATTATATTTTAAAATATATTAAAAACAAAACAGTTATTTCAATTATTATAATATAGACTTCTTTAAAACATACAACAAATCTAACCAACCCCAAACTTTTGAACGATAGTGTGTGTGTGTGTGTGTGTATATATATAAATATATATATATATATATATATATGTATATACACACACACATTTTAATAAACAATTTTGTTTCCCGTTGTGACATGCTTGTTCCAACTGAAACAGGAAACTGGGGCGGGACAAACACTTCTCAGTCACTTCTCAGTGTGACCGTTATTGACCAGAACCGAGACCAGATGTTTGGATAAAGGTCCTTCAAGAAAGAGATGTTAAGTCTTTTCACAACAAAACGTGCTTGATTTAGACTAGCTGACTCCACCGAGACAGAAAAACACAAAAAGATCATAAAGATTACTTGCTCCAAAAAGCCAAGTCACTCTCACCTCCGCTGAGGCTGAAAATGTAGTTGGTTAAATAATGAATGACTTGAGACAGGATGTTGAAAAAATAAATCCAGCCCAAAAGATAGAAATAAAAGGTCAAAATACAACTCTGATTATGTAAACACAACCCTTTTTTTTTTTTTTTTTTTGAATGGAAGCTATTTTTTGTTTCAAAGCATTTAATGGTCTGAAAGGTCTGAGGGTGTCAAGCTTCTAACTAAATTTCTAACTCATTTGGAGTCATGCATGTACGGATAAATTGTTAAACAGGATCTTGGAGTTGCTATAAAAATACAGTAGGCATTTTTCTACATCATTGTTAATAAACAGATATGAGCAGCTAGAAGTTTAAATAAATTACTTTTCTGTACATACCTCATTGATAGGCTCCAACTGTTCTTTTTCAAAGGTCGAGTGCAGCAGAGAATTGAGTTCATGCACAAGAAATAGAGGGAAAAAAGAGTTCAGTGAAAGGACAGGTCTCTTTATTGAATGTTCACTATTTGTATTTATAAAAAAAAATATTTAATAATTAATATTAATGAAATTTGTTAGCAACCTTTGCCTAATTTTTTTTAAATTAATAACATTAGAAATATTTCATCATGTTCATGTTTTCTATGATATACATTGCTCAAAAGAATCAGTGAACATTACATTGCTTAAAATATATCATTAAAGAATCCTGATTTTTATCAAACTTTCCATAAAAGTATTTTGAAATTAAGCACCACAACTGTTTTCGACTTTGATAATAATAAATGTTTCTTGAGCAGCAAATCATTATTAGAATGCTTTCTGAAGGATCATGTGACACTGAAGACTGAAGTAATGATGAGGAAAATTCAGATTTGCATCACAGGAATAAATTACACTTCAAATATATTCAATTAGAAGAAATTTATTTTGAAATGTAATAATATTTCACATTATTCACAATATTCATGTTTATGTATTTTGATCAAATAAATGCAGCCTTGGTGAGTGAGCCTACTTTAAAAAACATTAAAACCTTTTACAGACCCCAATGCTTTGAACAGTGTATGTATATATATATATATATATATATATATATATATATATATATATAGGGTAAGTGTGCTCCCTGAGGTGCTGGTCTGATTGAAAGAAAAAAAAACCTTTAAAGCTACAGTACATGCAGTAAGGAACAAGTTGCTATAACCTCAATTATTGTCCTATATGTTTTGTATTTTGGGTTTTAATTTAAGAGCACTGTAATAATCCACCTTTGCACTAAAGTGTTATTGCACTAATTTATTTTGATAAGCATCCCAAAAAGCCACATTCAAACTACCTGTAATCTGTATTAAAAAATAATATCTAACACCATTGGTCAGACTTTATAAGGGACAGGGTCTAAAACGCATAACATTTTACACCCAGGACTGATATATTCCTTCCTTTCAACACCTGTGAACATCTACAGGTTGATTTCTCTCCCGTTCCCCACCAACTGTTCCTGCTCTCTTGCTCCTCATCAGCGGCCCAATGTTGTCTAAGCAATTAGCTGTGGCTGTAACCATGGCAACAGTGATACGAACTCCTGTCCCACCCAGCCCGCACCTTGCTGCCGCCGGCTCAGGCAGAGATGACGCATTAGGGTCACGAGATGGGAGGGATGGGACACTATCCCCACTGGTCCACATGGCCAGTTCCAGCAAGCGCTATTCCCATACCAGGGGTCTTTAGCACAGTTCCATAAATCATAATACAGCATACAGACACACAAATACACCACCACAGAGTTTAAACGTCAAAAATAAGCTGCATTCATATTCACAAAAAACATCAGTGAGTCTGTCTGCAGCTTATACTGTTTTAAAGGAAAATATCACTCATATCCCAAATCCCACATAAATCAAGTTTTTACTGTATATAACGTAGAAAAAAAATATGTCCATAAATATATTTTGAGAATTAACTCATCAAATCCTAATATTTCATAAACAGTAAGACATTAAAGGGAATAAATACAAACAAATCATACATAGGCCTACATACACTGAAATGGCTTTAGGCCTTGACCAGAAATAATCGTCATATATGTATATATATATTTTTAAAAATCGGATTATGAACGAATGAGCAAAGGAAGACACATATGAAGATGAAAAGTGTAAGCCAGTAGGATCCAGATAGGAAAGTAGTGACCGGGACTCACCTGTGTGTACGCCATCCTCCTCTTACTCTCGCCCCACTGTCTCACTTGCCATCCAGAGCAACATGCCACTCTCTGAATCCAGATTTACTCAGTAAAAGAGAGAGAGAGAGAGAGAGAGAGAGAAAGAAAGAGAGGAGGGGGGGGGGGGGGGATCTGTAGATGTGACTGGAGTAATGAATTCAGGTCTCTATGGACTTGGTTCCTCTATCCAGCCTAAAAAAATCTATTTCAAGAGTGATGAGCCAAATACAAAACAAAAAACAAACCCCCTCTTCCCTTTCTAGCTATCTCCTCTTCCTCCCCATCATCTTCAATCCCACCTACCCAGACACTCCTAATCTCCCTCTCTTTCCTGCCTCCCTCTCCAGTCTCCAGTCGTGCCGAGTCCTCAGAAATGACACGGCAGACAGCGAGCTCTTCTCTCCCTGGAGAAAGCAGCGCCCTCCTTCCCCCTCCTGCCCTGAGTTTCTTTCAGAGACCATGCAGTGACTCATCCAGGTTTGCAGAAGCACTGATGTATATCAAATCTGTTATGTGCATCCCTTCCCGCCTCCTCCGGTCTGTTTTTACAACACCCCGCTTGCTGCCTGCAACCACTTGTTGTTCACTTCACCGCGAACAGAGGGAGAGTCTGAGGAGAGACGGGCAGACGGCAGGTGAACGGACTAATTGCTGCCACGGCAACACGTTAGTTATACGGGGAGTTTATGAGAGCCGGGGTCTGTGCGGCCACCTGCTGCTGCTCTGACTGTGACTGACTGAGGTACGCAGACGTGCTACCATCTTTAAGACATGACGCACAAGTTGTTCTGGAGAGTCTATAAGATGTATATGATGGTCATTCCTGGTGCTGTATTGTAACCTGACTGGGTGGAACACAAGGAACTTTAAAGCAAGTTTCCTTGGAAACGGTAGGGACATGTCGACCTGTTGCTGCGTCAGCTGTACCGACTCAGAAGTCAGAATGGCCTCGCTGACCGGAGGAAACTACGCATGTACTCTGAGCATCATGTCAGCTTATGGGGTGTAGAGTTTCACAGAGTGTTCGATTGATCTACAGCACTTGAACAAAAGACACTAAAGAGTTTGAAAAAAAAAAAACAGAAAAAAAGAAAAAGAAATTAAAGGGATAGCCAACATTTTTTATTTGTCATTACACACCCAAGAGTTGTTCCTAACCAGTATGCATCTCTTTCCTTGGTAGAACACAAAAGAAGATATTTTGCAGAATGTCGGTCACTAAACAGTTTCTGGTCCCCATTGAGGAAAATACTACGGAAGTCAATGGGGACCAGACACTGTCAGCAAATCAGATTAGAATAATTTCTGAAGGATCATGTGACACTGAAGACTGGAGTAATGACGCAGTAATATATGACTTTTTAAAATATATTAAAATAGAATCGAAAGAAACAAATAGAATTGAAATAGAAACAAATAATTCAAAATATTATTTTTTATTTATCAAATAAATGCAGCATGGGCGAGCACAAGACACTTCTTTTAAAAACATTAAGAAAATCTCACCAACTCCAAATTTTGTAAATTCATTCACTTCAATGCATTTCCAGTGAGCTTTTCACAATAAATGTGTACACTTTACAAACAAAACTGTATAGAATAAAATAGTGCTTTACAAAGTGCCAGGGGCAAGGAAAAACCCTAAGATGTTTGAGTAAACAAAGAAGGAAACCTCGACTTACCTAGAATGTCGTAGACTGGCAAAGAATATAATATAATATAATATAATATAATGTAATAGAGGTATGTGTTTGAAATAAATAAGAAGCAGAAAAGAATGTTTCAGGTAAAAAGAAAGATTTTAGGTGAAAACCACATTGTGTTGCAGAATAGAATTGGATAGATTAGAATTAGAGATTGTGTGAATTTAGTCGCTTCATTTGTTTCTGCTTGAGAACATGTTGAAAGGCATGTCTCATAAAAATCAGACTTACAGTGACCTCTGCTGTCATATTAGGTTTTTAGCTTCAGAAAGCTTGTTGCATGAAGTTTGTGCTTTTTCCCCCCCGTCATTTTTTGAGTTTGACAGATGCTGGTATATTGATGGCACTCAACACAAATTTGTTTATGTCCCTCGTTTTGGGATGGGGAAAAAGTATTCTAAATGCGTGAATGTAAATGACACCCATCCAGTTTCATTGAGCAGTTTGAGCATGATATGAAGTAAATGATTCTCATTTAATTGTAGCTGCCATACATCTACTGTAAGTTCCAAATGACTGGGTTTAAAGAGAATGCTTGAGTAAACGTATACGACCCACCTACACCCAAAGACATCTATCATTTGAGATCATTATTAGAGAACCAGACACTATAAAGATACGGAGCATAATGTGAGATTGTTAAAAGCTGAATTTACCGTTTTTAATTAAAATCTTTTAACCCTAAATGATTTGTCCTCTAAACAGATACTGACCTCAAGGTGGCTCCCACATTCAATCATGCCTCCATGACTTCAGATTACAGCTGTGGTTCACTTTGCCAACAAATCAAATCCTGCAAGCAAGTACATAAATAAAATGATAATTAGAAAGGATGAGATTATGTCCTAATGTTAGAGAGCACCAGCTTTGAGCCCCAGTATAATTTACACTGAAGCACATCACTCTAAACATAACACTCTATAGAGAATAAACACTGCCAAACAATAATAATCGACTATACAGACGATAATTAGCATGACTGTGTATGAGTGCAAGGTTCATACATTACATTCTCTTTAAACCCAGTTTGCATTTCATTATGAAAATATATATTTTTTTAATAGAACACGTTGCACTGTCGTGCCATGTGACAAATGTAAAATAATCACTTTAGAGGTGATGTAAATACAAAAAATATATATTTTTGTGTAGTTCTATATATTGTGTACCTTAATATATTTGGTTTCAATGAGACAATCTCATCACCTATTTATAGAAAAATATATGGCAAATAGTAATAATAATAATAAATTATTGTGAAATTCTTTCTCTATCCATGTCCTATTTTCTCTATCTTTCAAAAAAAAAAGAAACAATTGTTTCGGGTGTTACAATCAACAAATAATCAACAAAACTCTGTGCAGTCCAAAATATAGATATTTATTTAAATTCATGTAATAAAATACAAGTATAAATTATATCAACTAATATATATATATATATATATATATATATATATATATATATAAAGTATATACACATACTCACACACATTGTTTTACACTATGTACATAAAGTACAATTTGTAAAATCAACTTACAGTACATTCACATTTAGTACCAAATATACATTAATATACATATACATTCAACATGAGTTAATCTGTATTTTATATTGCGTGTTTTGGACTACATTTAACGATTGTTTTTAGAGCATGTCCTTTTTCACTTCCTTATTTTATTTTCTGTTCCGCTTTTAGGCAACAGACAAAAAGAAGCTTCAAAGAGTTTTGCTTGGGTACCACAAACATTTCCCTGTAAAGCTGATGAAACTTAAATATGTCTGACATAAATTAACATGAACACATTGTTCCATAACAGGTGGATGAGGTTTGAGCACAAAGAGCCTAAAGAAACTAACCCTGTAACACTCAGCACCAACAAGAGATCTAAGGATCTCTGCTGCCGTATGTAAATGCAATGCAATCATCCATTAAAACTACAGCTAGTGGATAAATAAGTGACCCTGGGCTGAGGTAGCATGTCTCCATAGTGACAGCCTATAGAGCCATGTCTCTGAGGGAAAAGATCACGTGCACAGCGCATAAGCTGGGGTCCCTGTAGACAGGCAAGATGAAGTGAAGCTATGCCATCATTGCCTTATCCTCAAGTGTGCCAATTAAGATAATACACTGAGGTGAACTAAATCACTAATTATGATCTGACACAACAAAGGAACGCTTTAACAATCAATTAAGCAATACTGAAATTGCTACAGTTATGAAACATTATTATTCATTCATTCATTCATTCAAAATAAAGAATATATTTGGGTCAGTAAGAAACAGCAGACATATTTTTTACAGTGGTCACGCTGCAGTTCTTCCCTTCAAAACAGGAAGTTCATCTGTTTAGGCTGGCATTACTAATACTGTGTGGGTGTGGAAAAACGTTGGTGCTTATGCCGTTTTGACTGCTCACTACCCCGCATGACATCATGGTCAACCTGAGTCAACACGAGTCTAGCAGCTCTCAAACACATGAGTTTCATATCTAAGCTAATGCCTAAATCAGACATCTCCAACCCTGCTCTTGAAAGGCTACCTTCCTGCAGACCTTGCTTTTCAAATTTTGTCCCGCAATTACAGTACAATACTTATTTGTACAGTACCAAGACTGATTTGTTAGAAGTATTGCTATACCTACTAAATGCTACTATTGTTCTCTAATCTAGTGCTTTGACTGCTACCTTTTGAGGAAAAAAATCTTAAACTCAATTTAACTTAATTTTGAAAAGTCAGATGGACAAAAAAAGATAAATATATGTGACATTAATATCTGAAAAAATATAAACCAAGATGTAGCAAGCTATCGATATGTGTTCAGCAACATCATAGTTGACCTTCACTCTGCATCAATATATTTGCAGTGAACACCTCTGCCAAGGCTGGTTCTCTGCGGTCGCCCGAGTCGAATTAGGCGAGGGAGGTGGTTCCATGAGTAAGCCAGTCGGGCGGAGACCATATCGAGGGTGATGTCACTAAATTCTGCCCACAGGTTGGAGGGTACCGTCTCCTTCACAAGTTTGGGCAGAGCGACAGAGTCTGGCAGTAGCCCATTATCACCTCCGAGGAGTAAATGGCAAAGAGCCCGAGACTGTAGCCTCTCCCTTAGACTGCGAAAAAGATCATCCAGCCGGTCAACAAGGTTGCACTCGTCCCAGGCCTCAGGGGGCGTACTGAGCAGCAGGCGAAGCCAAGCAGTCTTCAAAGCATAGGACGAAAGCACTCCTCCCCATTCAGCTCCGGACTTCAAGTCCAGCGTCTCCCCACTGAGGTTACGTACCTCTTTTAGGAGTTGAAGGCACTTCAGATGACAGGAGTTGGAGGGCAGTCTACCTTTCACCCATGATAACAGTTTATGCTCCTGCCTGGGAAAGTACACTGTCCAAAGGTCTTCTCCTCGCTGCCCCCACCGGGATGCCACCAAGAAGGCACCATCACTGAGAGGAAAGGCTGGGATCAGCCGAACGCCCATGGAGATGTGGCAGCAGACATAATCAGAGCGGGGTGTCAGATGGAGGAGCACTTGCTGCTCCTCATTGAGAGACAGGCTGAGGGAGCAGCGCTGCTCAAACATGTAACGGAAAGTAGCAAGGCAGCGCTGGGTGGCTGTGTAAAACCAGCGCTGTACGGAATCTGGGCTCATCCTATAGACACTTTGAGCATTGTGCAAGTGCATAAACGTGTCCGTGAAGGCCTTGTGGCGACGTGTCCACTCCGCCTTGCGAGGCGTGTTCAGCGTGCACAGCGGTGGCCCTCCATGTTTGTCAGTACAAACGCTGGTCTCCAGTTTCAGTCCACGAGGTTCCCGCAGAGGCACAAGGATATCGAAGCAGTCAGGTGAGCCCACCTTGTGCTCCTCATAGGAACTACCGATCTGGATGAAGTCCCCTCGGAAGGCCAGTGAAGACTCCGGCGGGACATTGGTGCGACCCACCCTTACAAGTTCACTCACCAGCTTGGCAACATGGGCTTTGCTGTGGCCCAGCACATGTGGAGAGAGACGCACATGCCTCTCATAGTGATCGTCCAGTAGCTCTCTCTTGGAGACACCTAATTTTCCCTGCCCCTCCGGGACTTTGTGGAAAGCCCCTCTAGCAGAGCCAGATTGAGTTGAGCAGTACTTTATAAAGAAGTAACATAAGATAAATGCTAGGATGTACTTGAAGAGTGTGACAGCTCCAGGTCCCTGATCAGAGCAGTCGTTCCCTTGGTCCTCAGATCCTCTGTTGATGTACTGGTGCAGTAGCAGCAGAACGGTGAGGATGCAAGTGACCAGCGGCCAGAACAACCTGAGGTTGAGTGTGTAAACGCTCATCCTCCTCCACCCGTCCACTCCAGCTCTGTGGGAAAAGTTGGGGCTAGCCCATGCTTAACCACTCATCCAGATGCTGAAAACAAGACCGAGCTGTTCTTTTAGCCCTCTCGAGTAGAAACCGTCGTGTAAGAGGAAGTTTGCCAAATTAAGTTTCTTTGCAGATGCAGCGTGTGCTGAGGGCAAAATAAGTCCTCTCGATCAGGATGTTTGAAAATCCCCCCTTTTGACACAAGTGAGCACTGTGTGAAACAGAAGATCAGGCTCTCAGTGTGTGAGCTCAGAGGAAATGCCAAACTCTTGAGAGAGAGGAATTTCTGTTTAAAAAAAAGAGGCGTTCAAAACCCAGAGCCTGTCCACACTCCTCCTCCTCCCTCTTCTCTTAAAGAAACAGATCTCAAAATGGGAAGTGCTTACTGACAGAATGAGCCCTTGGCTTAGATATTTACACAACATGAATATACCACATGCATGGATTGAAAAATAAAAGTGACCAAAAATCAAATGTTTATAAATGTTAAAAAGGGTGCTTATACTTTAAGTATAAGTTCATACAAGAACTCATGGCATTCCAAACTTGTGTTTTTCTGTTCACCAAAAGTATGTTTCACTAATACCATCACACAACTCCTTTTGTAAAATGACTAGAATAAATTCTAAAAGATGTCAGTAGAGGTGTGGCCCTAGCAAGCTACACAGAAGGTCATTGAGAAAGTTTACAGACACACTGCGCACGCACAGTATTTCTATTTAGGGTTTGTTCACAGTAACATCTCTCTACAGTATCTTTATAGATCCTTTATCAACTCCTAACCTCAGCACAAGCCTTCCCCCGGTCACCCCTGACCCTATGATACTGAACAAGAAACCACTGTCATCTCTCTTAATCAGTCCACAGAGTGCTTTTGTACTGCTGTATATGGACATAAGCCTTTTAATATTATCTTGCTTTATAGACATACGTTTTTAGAATGGCTTTTTCAAAGCTTAGTCAAATACTCCTAATCACATCTATCACAAATGCATAAAGCCCTGTGTACAGTGTAAAGAATTTGAATTTAAACTTAAGCAAATAGACAGTTAGTCCGCGGTTCACTTCATATCAGACACACTGAGGTAGCCACAAACAGAAAACCACACCTTTCCCACCCTGTGCATGTTGCTACCTCTGCCCTCTGATTTCAAAACAAACAGTGCCCATGGCCATGAAAGTTAGCATCAAGTATGGACACTCACAGAAAAACATATCAGGACCTGGCTAAGTCACACAAACCTGTATGACCCGTCAAAGGATAAACAGAGACAGCTCGCTAAATATGGATGGTTGAACTGTTTGGATAACAATATATAATTGGTCTGTTGGAACTTAGAAGATGCCTAAGGAAGGAAGTGATCTTCATTATAGGGAACTTGAAAAGGCAACTGAAAGAAGGCAATTACGGCAGTGTTTCTGTCATGTACCTTCTTATCAATCTTCTTGAGCTATTTTAATGGTGATGCAGCCCACTCTAAAAATACCAAGCTGCCTGAAGGGGATCAGCAACTACAAAACAACAGATAAATGCATTAATGATTTGCAGTTACAACGGAGTTGAACGCAGCTCTCTTCCTGTAAAAAGAATGTCTTGTGGTTAGCATCTGTGTCCTGAGGGATACAAGCTTTAAGAAACAGTCCTACAATTACATGATTCATAACACTGATGCATAATAAGCTTCTGAGCACAACACATACACTGTCTGAACTTGTTTATGCTAATAAGAGAAATTCTTAAGACCTTTAATACTGGTGAAGGGTTGACAGACAAATAACCAGATATGTTTTGTATATATATTCTGCATTTAAGTCTATTTAAAAGAGCCTTAGCTGTAGTATGCTATTAAGACATGTGATCGGTTCACAATGAGCAACTCATGCAGTGTTTCCAGATGGGTCTGCTTCCTCTGACACAGACTTATTATGAGAATAAAAGATTGTGTGGCAGCTTCTGCATTACATTAAGCAATGCAAATGCTTATATGTAAGATATGTTTGGAAATAAAAACCTTCTCAAGTAGGAGAGAAGGGGAATATGGGACAGGAGGCAGACTGTGGGTAGTGGGCAGTTGAAAGCCTCAAACTTTGAGTCTGTTAAGGGTTACATGTGGTCACATTTGATGGTAGACTGGAAGCTGAGGAGTACTTGTAGTTACACAGGGATTGCATCAGCCTCCTTCTCTCTGAATGCGAGTATACAGTAGCTCTGCCCACTAACAGAATCTGCCAAACTAAACAGGCCTCTCAAGAACTCTTATCCAGTACAGTCAGCATAAAAGACTCTAGACGAAGAGGAGGAAGGGGCCCGGAGAATAATTTGTGGACTTCTCATAGCTTGTTCTCTTCTTATCAAAGCTTCAAACTAAATTCACCAATTGGCAACATACTGGAAAAAAAAATCTCTGAAATCCAGGCTCTCATACTCTCTGAGGAGTGTCTAGGCTGACTTCATGCCCTCATAGATTAAGTCATGGGAACCACAGGGAGATGGAGACAGCTGTTTCCCCGCGTCTCTGCTACACAGATTATGTTACATATTTTCATAGCCACCCTTGTGATAACTTCCCATAATATTGTATGCATACATCACTGGCAGTCCCTAGATATTCTAAGATAACAAATGAGCACATCATGCCAAATATGTTTATATATCTGTGGTCTTTCTTCTCATATAAAATAATCATTTTAAAAGTCAGGGTACAGATTGCCCTGTCATGACTGGTGGCTGCAAATTACCTTTAACTTAAAGGGAAAGACTGCCCTCTTGTGTTCCAAGTGGTCTGTGCAAACACACAAGTCCTGTAAAGACATATGACTTTAATGTCAACACAATAGTGACAAAACATTACAGTATGTTATTTCTGAATATATCCTGTTGGGTGAGATAAAATAATGAATGCCATGTATAAAATATAATAAATAAATACATTTTAAACATTTATACTGCTGTGTGGAACAGCACCAGAAAATACGTCATGATGAAGTATGCACCACTAGCGTCACTAAACTGAAACAAATTATTATTATATTTTCCAACAGGTTTTCTGAAAATTTCCCCTGTCTTCCACTGTACATATTAAACAACGCTGGGTCAATATAATAAAAAGTATTCACGTATGTAATTATGAAAAATTACCACCCCCCCTTCCCCATCATGAGTATTGCCACTTTATCCCCACTTCAGGCTTTGGTAATAAAGAAGAGTAATTATATATATATGAATTATATATTGAAATATACTGTAGTCATGCCCCAAAAATATGCTGTGTCGGGGAGGGTGGGATGCTCAAACAAATGGTTTTGGAGAAATCAACCCAAAATGGCGTACTGAATAAAATATTGTAACAGTGAAAATAATTACATACTTCAGCTTTAAAGCTACAAAAAATAGAAGCCATATTTACAAGATATTAGGGTGACTTTTAAACAATACTCTTTTTTTACATTTACACTCGTTGTGAGACATAAATTGCAGCTTTGCAGCCAGCCTGTATGATTGCTTTCATCAGCTGATATCCAGGCACCTGCAATAAAGACGCACAATGTGTCACTAATACACACAATGGCAGAGCATAAACATATCTGTGGCTCTAGAAAAATTACTTTTAAAACAATTCTTGTTATTGAGGTTTTATATTTTAATATGCTAGATCATGCAGTCACAAATTTAAGGCTGGGCGATGTAAAAAAAATATTTTATCGATAATCACCTTAAAATTAAAAAAAAAAAAAAAAAAAAAAAAAAAAAAAAAAAAATCACGATATCCGATTATATTGTCTACCCGAGGCCCACCCCTTCCCCGCTGGAGACAACACTGCCGACATACACGGTAAACACACATCATGTTGAGTTTGGCTGCACTTTATCTAATGATAGCCTGAGATTGAGATTCAATTAGATTAATTTAAAAATGGAAACTTTAAGGTTTTAATTTGTTACTGTAGCAAGGTTTGTTGATAAGTGAAGGAGGCAGGTACCGGCGAACGTTTCACAAACTTTAATCCAAAAATAAACAAACACCAAACGGAAGTAAAGCGGCAGCCCCTCACAGTCGACTGCTGCATAAAAACATAATAAAACCACAACAAAAATATTCTAGGCCTGGTCCTCTCTCCTCTTCACTGTTGTCGCTCCTCCTTTTATGCTCCCACAGCCTCTTTTTGAGAAACACTATATTCATATTTCATCAATTCAAATCACATTCAATTTTCTTAATTTTTCTATTTACAGTTCATAGGGCTGCCATAGACTCCTACTGGGGAGGAATAATAATAATGAAACTAATGGATACAATAGGGACTTGGCGCCTAATGATGTTTGATAGGGAACGTATCTCCAAAGCATAGTCGCATACGCAGACACACATTGCCGTTAGAGCAATCAGTGCCGAACAACACCAAATAAAATAAAGATTAGGCTAATTAAAGTTACAAAAGTTATTCTGTCAGGTTCAGTGAGTGATTTTCTTTTTCTTTTGTTCTTTGATTAACATTAATTGTGGCAGCGGGTATACAGCTATTAGGCTGCTGTCAATGCATGGCTCCGGTACGCCTACTATTTTTCTTTTTCAACGGTTTACATTAACATAAGACAAAACCGACTGTGTTTACCTGGATATTTTGACATCATTATGTGTGTATTTGTTCGTGCACTATATGAGAGGCGGCTCTCTGTGAACAGACGCCAAAGAGAACACTTCTGTGTTCTCTTTGGCGTCTTCTTGCGCTTAAAGAATGGAATCAAGAAAATCGATTTTCTCTTCCCAGCCCTACTAACTGCTAGCCTATAGAAACTATTTAATTTATGCTATTGCATGTGGCTATGTGAATTATATTTCTCATTTCCCCCCGACATTGTCGATGATTGTCTGGTAACTGACTGTCATAATCGAAATTGTGATACTTGCAACACATCGTCAGTATGATAATATCGTCATATCGCCCAGACCTACAAATCATGTTACATGCCATTATTCAGACTTACTGATTCAGCATCATGCTCAAGTCCAGTGTCATGGTGCTCCATTTCATCATCCCGAAATTCTTTAATCATCTGACAATAAAAAAAATCACTGTAACATATTACTGCAGTCAGTAACATTTATTCATTTGCATCATACAGTACCCGGTACATATATTATTCAGTGGGGTTCTGTGTCTTAAGCCGCGTTTCCACCGAAATTACCCGGAACAATTTGTCCCAGGAACATTTTTCGCCCCAGACCGGTTGCTTTCTGCATTTACACCGCGGTCTAAAGTACCGGTAATATTATAAACTGCGCGCAACTGCTCCTCCCAGTCTGCGACGGACAGTAATCAGTTTTGAGCGCCACATTTATATTAAGTATGGAGGAGATTCAAACTGTGCTGTAGTTGTGTTTGTGATGTATTGTGGACATTGAATGTGAGATGGCTGGGACGAACGCGCAGAAAATTCCCTGTTACACAAATACGCTTAATAAAGCCTGAACCTCGTCGTCGGTCCAGCTGTGTTTAAAAAAAAAATTAATTCCATATTTGCAGACAGACAACTCTTAATGTATTAAGCCACGAACAGCAATAGATTTTTAAAAATGCCGGTTAAATAGAATGCTGCGTGGAGTCATCCAGTCAAAATGCGGCGTGAACACAACCAATTAGCATGTTCAGCACACAAGTCCCACCCCTGAAAGATCCTGAACTTTGAAAAAGTACTACCTCGCAAGCAGGGACTTTCGGAGGGGGAAATGTTTACCCGGAACTTCATTTAGACCCTGGTTCCTGCGGTTGTAAACACACCGAGTACCACCCCAAAGTTCCTAGTTCCTGGGGAAAGTTCCCGCAGTGGGAAACGCGGCTTTACATCACTTTAGAAAATGATTCTATTTAGATATTAAGCTACCATTTCATCCTTTTAACAAATTATACTATCAGCATAAGCGAACCATTGAACTGACAATATTTTTGTGATACAAATGAAGCAATTCAATTTTAAATCCTCCAATACATACTTTAAAGGTATTTACCCCAAGTATTTTATTAGCTAAAATCAATGTCTTTATTCATAAATATGTCCTCATTGGTGTAAAAATGACCTCTGCCAATGATCTGACTTATCCTCGTAAGCTAAGAATTTCTTATCTTTATTTACATGGGACGGGTAAGTCCATGTCGTTCCACCATCTTGAAAAACTATAATAGCAGAGAGGGACAAAAAGCACTAGCTCAGAGCCAGCGTCACGTGACTGAAACCAGCTGAGACGGACAAGGAGATCAGTGAGAGGCGCTTGTCACTGTCCCGGCAAATTTGAAAGGTTGCACGGTACTTCATAATGCAAGATCATACTTATGCCGAGCCACAGGAGAAGGAATCCTTGTCGCCAAAAAAGCAAAAAGAAATAATTTAAAGTAAACATGACCGGGCGAATTATAAAAACGAGGGTAAATATCAGGATAGATTTTCCC
>JARPMJ010008358.1:0-35276 GCA_033366665.1 Phoxinus dragarum
TTTTTCTTTTAAATGTTAAGAACTTCAACGTATTTATAAATATGTTTAATAAGAAGAAATGTTGTAATAAATTTAAGAAAATGTGTTTAAGTTAAAACTTCTAAAACAAAAATAAAATATATAAAAGAATATAAAAATAAATTAAAGCTATATTTACATTTTTATATAGTCCTATTTAGCTTTTGTAATATATTTTAGTATTTTTATCTTTCTTTATATATATATATATATATTATCTTTGATTTATTTTTATATTATTTTAAATATTTTATTATGTTTTATTTTAGACGTAGGGCTTTAACTTAAACATTTATTACAGTTTCTTATATTTATTACAACATTTCTTCTTATATATGAATATATATATATATATATATATATATATATTCACACTTGAATATATGTTATTATTTTTATTTTATAAAAGAGTTAGTTACTTCAACTTAAACATATTTATTTCAGTTATTTGCCAAAGCAACGTTTAATTTTCTTTTATTAATATTTCAAATTCAATTTAGCTTTCATTATATATATTTAAAAAATATATATATATATATTTTTTACTTCAGAAATGTTAGTACTTCAACTTAAACATTTATTATGTGCCAAGGCAAGATTTTGATTTAATAGTTATATTTTATTCCAGTTTTTTTTCCAAAAATGATTTATAATGCTTCCAGCTTTAGTAAACGATAAGAACAGCGTCGCTGATGAACCGCTGGCAGTCAGAGCGGAGGATGAATAAAGAGTCTGTGGTGTTGCTTGTTCTCTCAGAGATTACATAATTATACACAGTACACACACAATATATTATGTAAACACTAACTTTTATTTTGGATGCGATTAATCATTGCCCAGCACTACTTTATGTAAATATTACAGTTCGTTCGGTCCCCACTTTATATTAAGTGGCTTTAACTACTATGTACTTACATAGAAAAAATAAGTACAATGTACTTATTGTGTTCATGTTGCATTATAAAAGGCTTTTTCTGCTACTGAGGTGTGATACGGGTACGGTTAGGGACAGGTGTGCTGGTGTGGGTCGGTTTAAGGGTTGTTAAATGTGTAAAGGACAGGTCAACAGTGTAATTACAAATATAATTACATAAATTAATTACCGCTGTAATTACAAGCAGGTATTTTTAAAATATAAGTACAATGTAAAAACATATATGTACACAATAAGTCCATTGTATCAAATTATTAATTTCAATGTAAGTACATAGTAGTTAAAGCTTAATATAAAGTGGGACCCTTTTAATTTAGATGTGATTAATCATGATAATTCGTTGCCCAGCACTATTTTTATGTAAATATTACAGTTTTATACTTTTATTTTAGATGTGAGCAATCATGATTAATCGCGGCCCAGCACTACTTAATGTAAATATTACAGTTTATACTTTTATTTTGGATGTGATTAATCACGATTAATCGTTGCCCCAGCACTACTTTATGTAAATATTACAGTTTATCCTTTTATTTTGGATGTGATTAATCGCGGCCCAGCACTATTTTATGTAAATATTACAGTTTGTACTTTTATTTTAGATGTGAGTAATCATGATTAATCGTTGCCCAGCACTACTTAATGTAAATATTACAGTTTATACTTTTATTTTGGATGTGATTAATCACGATTAATCGTTGCCTCAGCACTACTTTATGTAAATATTACAGTTTATCCTTTTATTTTGGATGTGATTAATCACGATTAATCGTTGCCCAGAACTACTCTATGTAAATATTACAGTTTATACTTTTATTTTGGGATGTGATTAATCGCGGCCCAGCACTATTTTATGTAAATATTACAGTTTGTACTTTTATTTTAGATGTGAGTAATCATGATTAATCGTTGCCCAGCACTACTTAATGTAAATATTACAGTTTATACTTTTATTTTGGATGTGATTAATCACGATTAAATCGTTGCCCAGCACTACTTTATGTAAATATTACAGTTTTATCCTTTTATTTTGGATGTGATTAATCACGATTAATCGTTGCCCAGAACTACTCTATGTAAAATATTACAGTTTATACTTTTATTTTGGATGTGATTAATCGCGATTAATCATTGCCCAGAACTACTCTATGTAAATATTACAGTTTATACTTTTATTTTGGATGTGATTAATCATGATTAATCATTGCCCAGCACTACTTTATGTAAATATTACAGTTTATACTTTATTTTGGATGTGATTAATCGCGATTAATCGCGGCCCAGCACTATTTTATGTAAATATTACAGTTTACACTTTTATTTTGGATGTGATTAATCGCGATTAATCATTGCCCAGAACTACTCTATGTAAATATTACAGATTATACTTTTATTTTTGGATGTGATTAATCGCGATTAATTGTTGGCCAGCCCAAATTTGAGTATTTTAGTATGATTTATATATCGCTTTATATATTATATTTAATTTATTTATTGTTCTCTCAGAGATTCCCCGGGACTGTCATGAGCTGTGTGCAGAGCTCTGGCGGTCAGGTTCAGGACGGGCTGTACCTGATCCGACCCGGAGACTCGCCGATCGCGGTGTTCTGTGCTATGAGCGAGGGTGGGTGGACGGTGGTCCAGCACATCACAGTCAACAGCAGCGTGGACTTCGACAGAACCTGGGCCGAGTACAAGCAAGGTCTTCGGGTCGCTCACCGGGAACCACTGGCTGGGCAACGAGCACCTGCACCGGCTCACCAGCGGACCCGTGCGCTACAAGCTCGCCGTCAAGCTAGTGGACCAGGACGCGATGACCAAGACCGGCGAGTACGACCCGGTTCTGGTGGAGGACGAGGACGCCCAGTACCGCCTGCGTTTGGGTCTGTTTCAGGGCACGGCGGCGGACGCTCTCCCCTCCTACGCTCGCACACACCGAGAACTATCTTCACGATAACCAGCGCTTCACCACCCGAGACCGGGACAACGACAACTACTTCCAGAACTGCGCTAAGCTGGAGTTCCAGGGCGTTGCGGGCGGAGGGTGGTGGTACGACGCAATGCGCCGGCGCGAACCTCAACCGCAGGAACGTCATCTACTGGCAGAAGGACTGCAATAAAGAGCACTTGTGCAAATACGCCTGGATGATGGTGAGACCTTCAGATCAGCTCAAGGTCGTTCGCCTCCGGAGACTGTGCCAGAGACGAGCTCTGAGCATCGAGACATCCTCCAAACAACATCAACTGGTTACACTTTATTTTAAGGTGTCATTGTTTACAATGTAATTATACATTTAAGAACTTAACAACATGTACTTACTGTAGGGTTAGGGTAGGATTAGGGTTTGGTTGAGGGTTAGTTGCATGTAATTATGCATAATTTTACTGTTATTACTGTGGTAAGTACATGTAACATATGTAACAAGGACACTGTCAAATAAAGTGTTACCGATGACTTTACTGGAGATGTATCTCACAGAATTTAGTGATGTTTTTAATTAAAGTCCCCCTGAGGTGAAAATCCAGCTTTTAATGTTGTTTATATGTCTATGTGGTGTTTTAAATATGCTTTAAAGGCGACTTATTAAGCCCCTTTTCACAAGATGTAATATAAATCTATGATGTCCTCAGAAATTTGTGTCTGTGAAATTTCAACTCAAAATATCCCCAGATCATTTATTATAGCTTGTCAAATTATGTATTCAAACAAGATGTATTTACTGTAAAACCAACACTGTATGGTTAAAAGCGCTGTATAAATAAAGGTGACTTGACTGGAGAAGTTTCAGAGCAATCTCACAAAATTGAATGATGTTTTTGCTTAAAGTCCCCCTGTGGTGTAAATCCAGCTTTTACTGTAGTTTATGTGTGTATGTGGAGTTATTAATCTGCTTTAACACACACATGTGTAAGTTCATAAGTGGACAGCATTGCTGAGTATTTTCTGCTTAAAACTGCAGTGAACCAAAGACAGTCTCAAAACAACCACGGTTTGAAATCGCTGGTGTTTCTGACGTCACACTGTGCGCGCTAACTAACCAGAAACGTCTGAGGGCCAAACACGTCACTTCCTTACATCTACAAATAGCCGTTGAAATGGTCTATAGGGTTTAATTATTAACCCATTCAAAACATGATGATCAATTATCCATTTATTTTTTATTTAATAAACATTTAAACGTCAGATTTATTTGTACTGAAGTGCAAAAAGTCTCATAAAACTGATCACACACACACACACACACACACACACGATTACAGGGACTAACAGACCGAAGACGCAGAGTCTAGTTTTCCAGCACAAATATATAAACATTCTTAAATAAAGATGCATTTACTGGAGAAGCAAAATGACTGAAGATATTGTCTTGTTTCTGAAAAATGTATCAAAATGAAGTGAGTTTGAGCTTAAAACAAGAACAATGGAGTAAGAAAAAACATCTTATTTTAAAGGGAAGATTATTTCTTGTTTTAAACACAAACTCATTTTCATCAACTTCTCTTCTGGTCTTCAGTCATTTTGCTTCTTCTCCAGTAACTGTATCTTGATTTAAGAATGATTAGATATTTGTGCTGGAAAATGAGACCGAAACTCTGATGCTTTCTGCAGTGCGGTTTCAATCCTCCCAGCAATAAAGCCGATGAGAATAGAAAGTTCTGACATGTTTGTTCTCCTTCATTGAGTTGTTTACGGCACATTTAAATGGCATTGTCATTAAACGGGTTGTTTCCTGAAACTCAGACAGCTTCATCAACACGACAGCGGGAAACATCCAGATCCTCTGGGATGAAGTCACACCGGGAGAAATGAAGCTGAGTTTCCTTCTGTCGTTCTTATAATGGTACAGTAAGGCATTTAAAGAGGGTACAATCAACATCAAGCCCAACATTAGCCCTTATAAGACTGTGACAGGAACAAAACATGATTAAAATCATCACTGAGCAAAAACATGATGGTGTGTTTGTTCTGCACTCGAGAAACTCTTATAACTGGATCTACATTATAATGGTGGGAGGTTTATTTCCATAAAGGACCAGTGTTGTGAATGCATCACAACATCTGAAGATTACACGCATCTGCTTTACAGACGAACTCAAGAGTTAGGACAGAGTTAAAGGAAAAGTTCACTACAAAAATACTTATGAAAATACTAAAGGAGGAATTCGACTGGCTTTTAATGAAACTTGTCTGTAAAAGACGAGTTGCATTTTCCCCAAAAACTGTAATGCACTTTTGATTTTGGGAGCACAGAAATGCAGGACGTCCGATTCCTGGAGCTTTAATTCATCCTAATATACTGAGAGGTCAGGCTCAGGCAAGATCATTTACATCACATCAGTCATTTACACACATGATAACGACACAAAGCTGGTTGAAAATCTGCGAACTTTCCCTTTAACTCAATCATTCCCCCTTTGCAAACATGGTATAGATTTACAGGAGACGCAGAGACTCATATGGGCCAGCTTTATGGTACATATAGGACTTTTTTTTGGGGGGGGGGGGGGGGGGGGCAGTTAATATTTGGGTTAAACTAAACTACCGGTCAAAAGTTTTGCTAATCTTTCTGAAAGAGTCTCTTCTGGTCACCGAAGTTGCATTTGTTTGATCAAAAATACAGTAAAAACAGTGAAATATTATTATAATGTAAAACAATGTAAAATGATTTCTGGAGGATCATGTGACACTGAAGACTGGAGTAATGATGCTGAAAATTCAGCTTTGATCACAGGAATAAATTACACTTTACTATATATTCACATAGAGCTGTTCCCTTTCAGTCAGTCACGGTCTACGTTACATCAGAACGTCTGACGAATGGGATCTCGCCCGAGAGCCAATCACCTTCGAGATGTAAAAAAACGAGCCAATGGTATGCAAAGTACTTTGGTCTGTGGAATTTGCATCGCGAGCTCCGCCCACGGTGTGGGTATATAAGGAGCCGCGCGGGCATACTCGCATGAGGGTTATTGTGCCCTACGATCACTTTCATTTTGAAAATCTTCGACTCAAGGTTCTTCAGTGTGGTATTGGTGCGTTCAGTGGAGATTGCTAAAGAGCTTTTGATCTCCCTTTTTTAAAGATGTCCACTTGCTTGTTTCTGGGTGCGGTCAGTTTCTGCCTCCGTCTGACAGTCACGACGGCTGTCTCACGTGTCTGGGTGTTCAGCGTTCGCGGACGAGTCATGTACCCATTCTGGGAGGATGACCATTAGTCAATTC
Organism: Phoxinus dragarum; assembly: GCA_033366665.1. Taxonomy (NCBI): domain Eukaryota; kingdom Metazoa; phylum Chordata; class Actinopteri; order Cypriniformes; family Leuciscidae; genus Phoxinus; species Phoxinus dragarum. The sequence goes on from JARPMJ010008358.1 coordinate 6,176, forward strand.
TTTTGACTCATGCTAGCAAACAGGACTTCCAACATGTTACACATGCTAGCAATGAATAGCTTCATGCTAATAACAACTAACTAAGTTTAAAACATGTTAATAACATGGCAAATCATGGTAAACTAGGGTAAATCATGTTAGAATCATAGTAAATCATACTAGAACGTGGAAAATCATGCTAAAAACATGGTAAGTCAAGGTAAATTGTGCTAGCAATGTGGTAAATCATAGCAAATCATACTAGAATGTGGTAAATCGTGTAAACCCATCGACGCTGCGATCGAGAGTCCCCTCTGCCATACACCGATCTAGTTCCTCTTCCCGTGAGAGGGCTACTTCGGCTGATGTCTGGGTGATGGTGTGGGCATCCCCCGACAAGTCAACCTCCTCGGGCCACACGGCCCTCTCTGGCGTCGCAAACTGTGGTGCCTCCGGATGAGATTGCTGGTTCCCAGCGTTTCATTCGGGGCACTGGCGGATGATCAGATGTCGAGATGAGGATTCGGCTGAGTTGCCGCCCTCTGGGACTAGTGTTGTTAAAAGTACCCGGCTTCGGCTCCAAGTCGGTACTGAAAATTTTAATAATGTGCCGCTTTGAGCGCCGTTGAGTGGCCATTGTGTTCAAGCGCTCATCGGATATGTCTGTGATTGGCTACAATGATCAATGCAGGGGAGCGTTTGAGAGCACACGGAAGTGTTGGAAAGTAAAAAAAATAAACTTTGTCCCGAAGTCGGTCCTTTTGACAACACTATCTGGGACGACAGCTTTGCCCGAGTCTGATCCAGAGCTGACGGCCATGCTTACCCCAGGCAGCCGAGAGCATCGGCTTGAGTGGAACCCTCCACCCGTGCCCCGAGCGCTCAATGCTGGATGATGGTTCTTGGGTCTCAGTTCCATTCTTCCCGGAAGTATATGAGGAAGTCACCAGTTCATGGGAGGGCACCTCTGACCTGCCCGTGACCGTTCTGGGCCCATCTCCGCCTTCACTGCCCTCGACGGCGGGACGGCCAAGGGCTATGCTGGGGTTCCCCCAGTGGAGCGCTCTGTTGCGATGCAACTGTGTACTCCTCCTGGCGTGGCGACCCCAAGCACCCGTTCAAGGCTTGTAAGTTCTCTTCCACCCTCATGGCTAAGGCTTACAGAGCTGCGGGCCATGGCCATTCTGCAGGTCCCACCAGGCCAGGCTCAAACAGATGCACGAGGGCAGTGCTGACCCAGGGCTAATGCAGGAGGTGTCTGCACGGTCCCTGGGCCAGGTGATGTTCACCTTGGTGGTCCGGGAACGCCACCTATGGCGTAACCCTGGCAGATATGAGGGAGTCTGAGAGAACCCGTTTCCTCAACTCTCCAATCTCCCAGGCTGGCCTCTTCGGCGTGCGGTCGAGGACTTCGCCCCAGCAGTTCTCGGCCGCCCCAGAAGCAGTCTGAGGCGATTAAACATATTCTGCCCCGGCGGGCAACCCGGAGTTAGAGTGTGTAGTTCCTCAGGAGATGGTAGCAGGACCACTCCTTCACCCCGGAGGAGGGCCGGGGGAGAAGCTTTTGTTCTCCTTCTCTTTTTCTTTCCCAATTTGTCAAAGAGAGAACTAACACAAACTCTTCCTCCGGGTCCCAAGAGGGCACGGATGAGCGTGGGTGACGGAAATATATTCCCCCCTCTGGCTGGGTTACCTCAGAGATCTTCCATATGTATTCTGCCTAGGCAGTTCATGTGTGTATTTTAAGTCCTTCCTACGGTAGCTCACGATCCAAATTCCCGCAGACCAAGGTCCTTTGCATATCATTGGCTCGTTTTTTGTAACTCGAAGGTGATTGGACTCTCGGGCGAGACCCCATTCGTCAGACATTCTGACGTGACGTCTCCGTTTCCTCCTTCAGGGGAACAGGGTACATATGTAACCGAGATGTTTAACATTGGAATAATATGTCACAATTTTTAGGGATGCACCGATATAATTTTTTTGCCAGATACGATAACAATAATTAAAAAGTCCCACCATAATGTAGCCTATATGACAGACTTGCACTGCACATGTTGCACTTTAACTGTGTTATCCTTTTGAAGTGATTCCAATCATATTTCAAGCAATTCAAAACCATCATGTTGAACAGCGCACATGTTCTCAGCTGAAGGAAATAATACATTATTATACATTATTCATCCGGCTTTAATATATCAGCCAAATTGTCTTATCAGGCCGATAATGCTATGATTGAAATGAACATATATCGGCTGATACCGATATGGTTGCCAATATATCATGTTCCCTAATAATTTTTACTGTATTTTTCAACAAATAAATGCAACGTTGGTGAGCAGAAGAGACTCTTTCAGAAACCTTACAGATAAAAACGTTTCAGTTGATGGTAAAACTGGTTTCTGTCCTGTGATGGTAATGTAAAGTCAGTTGTCTGATGAATCTGGGGCGTCTCAGGTGAGTCTCAGGTAAGTCTCAGGCGAGTCATAGGAGAATCTGCTGAAGGTCTCAGGCGAGTTTCAGGCGATTCTCAGGAGAGTCTGCCGAAGATCTGAGGCGAGTCTCAGGTGAGTCTCAGGAGCGTCTCAGACAAGGCTCAGGCGAGTCTTAGGAGAGTCTGCTGAAGGTCTCAGGCGAGTTTCAGGCGATTCTCAGGCTAGTCTGCCGAAGATCTGAGGCGAGTCTCAGGTGAGTCTCAGGAGCGTCTCAGACAAGGCTCAGGCAAGTCTTAGGAGAGTCTGCTGAAGGTCTCAGGCCAGTCTCAGGTGAGTCCTGCCGAAGGTCTCAGGTTAGTCTCAGGCGGGTCTCAGGCGAGTCTCAGGGGGGTCTGCCGAAGGTCTCAGGCAAGTCTGCCAAAGGTCTCAAGCGAGTCTCAGGCGAGTCTTAGGAGAGTCTGCCGAAGGTCTCAGGCAAGTCTGCCAAAGGTCTCAAGCGAGTCTCAGGCGAGTCTTAGGAGAGTCTGCTGAAGGTCTCAAGTTAGTCTCAGGCGGGTCTCAGGCGAGTCTTAGGCGGGTCTGCCGAAGGTCACAGGCGAGTCTCAGGCGAGTCTGCCGAAGGTCACAGGCGAGTCTCAGGCGAGTCTGCCGAAGGTCCTCAGGCGAGTCTCAGGCGAGTCTACCGAAGGTCTCAAGCGAGTCTCAGGCGAGTCTTAGGAGAGTCTGCTGAAGGTCTCAGGCGAGTCTGCCGAAGGTCTTTGGCGAGTCTCAGGCGACTCTCAGGCGAGTCTGCCGAAGGTCTTTGGCGAGTCTCAGGCGAGTCTCAGGAGAGTTTGCTGAAGGTCTCAGGCGAGTCTGCCGAAGGTCTTTGGCGAGTCTCAGGCGAGTCTCAGGCGAGTCTTAGGAGAGTCTGCTGAAGGTCTCAGGCGAGTCTGCCGAAGGTCTTTGGCGAGTCTCAGGTGACTCTCAGGGCGAGTCTGCCGAAGGTCTTTGGCGAGTCTCAGGCGAGTCTCAGGAGAGTTTGCTGAAGGTCTCAGGCGAGTCTAACCCGAAGGTCTTTGGCGAGTCTCAGGCGGCTCTCAGGCGAGTCTGCCGCCCGCAGCTGGGTTCTGCCCGCACCAGTATAGCTTCTCCTCCTCACGCTTCTTCCTCCACTGGCACAGAAGCAACATGCGGAAGGTCTTCTGGAAGGTTTTGTTGCACAGCGCGTAACACATGGGGTTGACGGTGCTGTTGACGTAACACAGCCAGTATCCCAGATGCCAGAGCGAGAGCGGGATGCAGTCGGAGCAGAAGGTGGGACACTAGAACCATGATGTTATATGGCGTCCAGGTGAGGATGAAGGCCAGCAAGAATGGCGCTCAGAGTCTGCGCCCGCCTTCTTCTCTTTGATCAGCACATCCTCTTCCTCTTGGTGATCTGGCTTTTTAGTGTGCCGTCGATGGGTTTGGAGGAAGACGAGGAGGACGGTGCGTTCACGGATTCGGCGGATGAGAAAGACGAGGGTTTTGCGTCTCCGTTGGTGTTCTTTAGTGGAACGGTTGGTTTGAACTTGTACGAGACGCACTTCTTGCTCCGCGTTACCCTAGTGAAAAAAAGTGTGTATTTGAAATATATTCCCCTTTTCAATAATACATTGCAAATATACTAACAAAATGTTTTACTATCTTTAAATATATATGAATATATTAAAAAGTATATTAGCATCATGCTTTTACCTATTTGCACAATTAACACACTTTAAAATAATTGTATTTTTAGTATATTTTCTAAAAAATTCTTGAAGTGAAAAGTCTGTTTATTTTTTTAAAGTGTATTTATTTGCACTTTATTAAAAATATTATTTTAGGTATATTTTTAACAGTGGGCTGAAAATGCCATAGTATACAATAGTATATTGTACAAAGTATAGCTAAGTACTATTTGTTTATTAATGTGCATTTGTTATTGAGGACAAAGTGTGCAATTTGTAGTATTTGGAATAAGCCAAAGGTATTACTGACCATATACTTTTTACTCAAATATAATACACTTATGGTATATTGCTTGTATGTTTCAAAGACACTCACAATTAATTTGTAATGTTTTTGTAACACAAATAAATTACACTTTAATATCACTAATCAAGCATGTAATTAGTCCCGACACTTAAAGTATACTTGATACACATAGTACAAAATCAGTTGATCCAAAATAGCACACTTCAAGTTAAAGGTGCAGTGAGTAATTTTTTATCGGCATCTAGTGGTGAGGTTGTGAACTGCACCCAACAGAAGTTACGTTGGCCGACAGGAAGTGATGTCGTCATCTGAGACAGCAGATATAGCCAGTTAAGCAAGGGTTTCTTTACAAAGATAAATTAAGAAATTAGGTTTTCTTGATTATTCAGTAAAACGATGTTATTGCGAATATTATTGTTACCTGTTCATCATTGTGTCAGTGTTTTATTCGCTGACTTTAGCTCGCTTCTTATCACAGTGACGAAACCGCGTTTGTCCGCTCAGGGCCACCGTAGAAACAAGTCGATGTAAGTGGACCCGCGGTGTGTGTAGAGAGAAAGGCTCATTCTAAGCTAATAAAAACATAACGCTTCATTAACTAAGGTCTTTATACACCACTGAACACATAGTTATGTATATGATGATGCATTTCTGTCAACAGATCCTCCTAAACATTACACACTGCACCTTTAACTATCATTAACACACGTGAAGTGTTACTGAGTTATAGCTACAAGTATACTTAGCATATTTTCTTCACCAGAGTAGGGCTCGTTCTGAAGTAGCTCTGCTCGTCGGCTTTGCGCCCTGGACGCCTGGAAGACGCCGGGAGACGTCGAGCGCCTCCTCGTCCTCGGAGGAGGCGTAGCTGTTGAACTCGGCCGCTTTAGGAGTCGAGTTCTGTATGCTTTCGCTCGCGGGCTTGCAGCCGAAACACGAGCGCGCGGTTTGAGTCTCGCCACTGGAGTTCGGCGAAGAGTTTACGCCTTGAAGCTCGGCGAGATCTTTAGTGCGTCTCTCTCGGTTTCCTTATATATCCGACAGTAAAGGATAGTCATGACGGATACAGGAAAAATAAAAAGCGGCTATCGCCGTCCCGAAAGTAATCACAGGCTCGGAGAAGAACTGGATCTGACACTGCCGTTCAGGAACCGTCCGTTTTCCCACAAAATACTGCCAGCAGAGGATCGGCGGCGCCCAGAGAACGAAAGACACGAGCCAAGCTAATCCGATCATGATGGCCGCGCGCTTCGGCGTGCGTTTGGCTCGATACGTCAGCGGCCTGGTTATAGAGAAGTAGCGATCGAAGCTAATAACCAGTAGGTTCATCACAGAGGCGTTACTAGCCACATAATCCAACGCTAGCCATAAATCACAGGCTAGGCTTCCGAGAGCCCAGTAGCCCATGAGATATATGAGGTGTACAGGTTCATGGAGAACACGCCGATGATGAGGTCCGCGAAGGCTAGGCTAAGCAGGTAATAGTTGTTGACCGTCTTCAACTGGCTGTTCACCTTGAAGGACAGCATCACCAGAACGTTCCCGATGATGGTCACGAGGCTCACCACGGCGGAGGACGCTAGCGATCGTCACCACTTCCCCATAGACTGTGTGTGAACAGGACATCTGAGGCGTTAGCGCTGATGTTCATGATGATCGCAGCGGCTCGGTTCTCCATTCACACGTGGTTCGGCACGTCCATCTCCTGCACAAACACACACCGAACAGTGACTTCAGATGAGAACCTCGCTCTTTTATTAGCTCTGGATGTTTAATACAAGGATATTATGGTTAAATTAAAACTACTGAAAAATATTTTTGTTAAGTGAAATACAGCTGAAAATTAAATAAAATATCAGATAAAACAACTTAATCTAAACAAACATTTGAAATGCCGTACTAAAATGTCTAACTGGATAAAATCATAAATAAAAACTGAAATTGAAATAAAAATAAAATAAACCCAATGTTTTTGTTTATCAAAATGCAGCTGACATAAAATATAAATATTATATCAAAAAACCAAAATGAAATAAAAAATATTGCATTAAAATGTCTAACTGGAAATAAAAAAATATATAAAAATAAACCTTAAATAGTCAACATCAACATCAAAACATCAAAAGATTGTGTTAATGAAATAAAGCTGAAACAAAACAAAACAAAATATTAGATAAAAAACTTAAAGTAAACATAAATTAGAAATGTTGCACTAAATAAAGTGTTACCAAATGTCTAATTGGAAATCAATTAAAAACTAAAACTGAAAATGGAATAAAAATAAAATAAACCTAAATAGTGTAACGGTCATCAGCTGGAGTGCGCTCGATAGCCAGCAGAGGGCACTCCACATCAGACTTTCATGACTCACTCACAACTACATTTCCCAGAACTCACTGCCTGGACTCTTCACCCATTATCACATCCACCTGTGTCTCATTATCTCGTTTAGCTCCTCCCATATAAGCCTTTGTCACTCACTGCGAAGTTTTGTATGTTGTTGCGCTGCCTTTCCGAGCATTCGCCCTGATTTCATTGTCTCTTGGATTTTTTGCCTGTTTCTCGGATTCCCTTTTGCCTCTGACCTCTGTTTGCTTGTTTATTTGTTTGTTTGTTTGTTTGCCTTCCTGTGTTTGACCCTTTGCCTGCATTTGGATCTCAACCTTCTTGTCTCGGAGCAGTTCATATAGTCTGTGCATTTAATCCAGGGTTATTATCCTTTACCAAAACTATAAAAACTTTTCTGTTAGTGGAAATAAAGCTCAAATCAAATCAAATACTAGATGAAGAAAAAATGCAAAGCACAAAAATGCTAATAATAATAATAACAATAATAAATTATAAATCCCATAAAAATACAAAAAATTAAGTTGAAAGTAAAATGAAACCTGAATATATAATTAAAAGTGTGAATACAAACTATATAAATAATATTAAAATAACTAAAATATATTTAAAATACTAAATAACTTAGAAACTAACATGTAATTTCTCTAAAGTGCTCGAATCAACCGAAATGTTTTTAAAGAAGTTTATTACAGTATTTGAAGATTCATTCATTTAGTTCATCAGAATATCATCATAATCATCCAATAAAATAGATGATGAGCTTCTAAGATTAAACGTCGAGCTAATATTCTTCCTGCCATTTACAGTCATTAGAAATCCCATTTGAAACAAGCATACCTAATGTCTGATGGTTCATTGATCACCACTGATGGTGTGTGTGTGTGTGTGCGCGTGCGTGTGTGTGTGCGCGCGTGTGTGTGTGTGCGCGTGTGTGTGTGTGTGCGCGTGCGTGTGTGTGTGTGTGCGCGCGTGCGTGTGCGCGCGTGTGTGTGTGTGTGTGTGTGCGTGCGCGTGCGTGTGTGTGTGTGTGTGCGTGTGTGTGTGTGTGTGTGTGAAACGCCTCTAGAGAGTAGAAGTGAGATTTGAAGCAGTTCCTGATAAATCCTCACAGAGATCTGAGGCCTGAAGAGACTGAAGAGATCTCAATATCTTGATTTAAGAATGTTTAGATATTTGTGCTGGAAACACTGAGGAAGAACATCACTTTGCAGTAAAGTAACCAAACCATCATACATATCAAAACTCCCTCTGAACCACTGCCGGAAATCAGGGTATTTTATGGTACTAGCTACATAATTATTTATGCATTGGTTATAATAATTTTATTAATGTTTTGAGCATAGACCTGAAAATTAAATTACCAACTTAAAGTGGTAAATCTTGAATGCTGTAGAGCACAGACTGAAGTTTGATCTCTTTTTAAAGATATTGCTGAAGTGAAAAAAAGTTTAAAAGAGTGAACTTAATTTTTTAAAAACAGCATTTTACGTGTATTGTTATGAAAAATGCACAAAAATACTATTCTCGGAATAAAATTCTCTCTCTCTGTGTGTGTGTGTGTTCCAGATGTGAGTGTGATATGTCATATGATATATGTGATAAATTAGCTTATCAGTGAGATGTTGTCTGGCTGCAGTACCAAACGCTTCCACTAGAGAAAACTCGTCTCATATTAATTTCCAATGTGCTCATTTCTGAGTCATTCTGACCGTGAGCTGCACAAGTGTGACTATTATTATTAGGACCATTTAACCTGTTCCAATCATGACCATGATTTTGTGTGTGTGTTCACAGTCACACAGCAAGTGTCAAAACCTTTAACAAGTTTTGTTCCATTCTGATGAAGTAAAAAAACAAAAACATTTTAAACGTATCATTTTTCGGTCAAAAATGCCCTAAGAGTGACTCAGAAATCCTCAGCATCATCTGTACTGTACATGTACAGCAGGGTCACACGCGCAGATGAAGCGCGCGCACGTGAACAGGCACACGAATGATGCATCCGTGGCTTTTTGTTTCCAGGGAAACAGCGGACTGATTTCTTTTGAATGATAAAGCCAACATCATCCGAGGCCGAGTGAAGCGCTGAAGACAAACCAAACACTCGAGGACCTTCTGGATGAGTTCAGCGTGACGCACACTGATCCTCAAACACACGAGGCACGCGCACGCATGGACAACTCAATCCACAGGGATAATCATCATGGCTTCGATCTGACGCGATACACTCATAAACAACAGTTACAATGTAGCACTAAATGCTCTAAAGCACTTCCTCAGGGGTTTCCAGCACACATATCTGAACATTTTTAAAAGCAAGGTACATTTCCTGGAGAAGGAAGATCTCAGCGATCAAAAACATGTACATTCAGCCAACTTTACATTACAAAACGTTATTTCTGAATGTGTCGTCCAAAACATTCAGTTTTTTTATGTTTTAAAATGTATTTTTCTTGGTTATGTGAACGTTAATGGAACATTCCACTGTGTCAAACATTATGGGAACGTTACGTTTGAATGTTCTCTGAGCGTTCTGAAAACATTTAAAAAGAGTCCAACTAAAGCGTTTCAGAAAATAACATTATTAAAGACGAGACAACTTTGAATGAACGTTCTATTAACGTTACTGGAAGAACATTTGATCATAACTCCGAGAATCGTGAGAACGTTCTGAGTTTAAAGGGGCTTTATGCAAGAATGTTCCTGTATTAAAGGGGTGGTTTACTGCTTTTTTTCTTTGCATGATTGTGTTTATTGGGTGCAATATAACGTCTTCGGTTTTTTTTTTGTAAGTCTTTTTTTTTCATAAATTTCACCTTTATTGTCCGCCAAGTGGGTAATCCATCCACCGGAAACTGAAGCCTCCCCGCGGGCGCCGCCATTGTAGCATCACCTGCTGTTAGCATTCCATTGACTCCTATTCATTTTGGCGTCACTTTGACAGCGAATAACTTTACATCTGAGGCGTTTAAAGACTCCATTTGTCCATTATTTATTTCTAAAGAAACACAACAATGTATAAAAGGCTCCATTACCTTGTATCTTACGTTATGACCTCGTAGAAGCAGTTTTTATAAAAATAGGCTAACGATTTCGTCATAACCACTCGACTCTGTCGCACAGTCGAGAGATTACCGTATAGACGGGGAGGACGTGGAGGCATAAAGTCTGATAAAGTCAAGGGAGAAGCCCATAGAGAGAGATGAAGCTGCTTCCGCTGCTAGCTCATGAACAGCTAATGCTCACGCTGTCACGGTTTGTAAACTCACTGTTTCCTTCTTGTCTCGTGTTACTGTTGTTTACATGTGTGTGGGTGTGCGCGAGTGGGCGTTTCCACACGCGCTCAGTTATCAGCGCCCCAGCTGATCCCCATCGTCTCATCACCATCACACAGCTGCAACTCATTCGCGATCCTTATATATACTCACTGCTTATCTCCTCTCATTGTCAGATCGTTGTTTGATGTCCGTGTCTGAGATCCGGTGTTGCTCGTTGGTGTTCCTGTTTCGTGTTTCCTGCCTGTTCATTGTTTCATCGCTCACGAAACCACCTGGATCACTTCAACTACCGGACTTTGCATCACTTCATCGGCACTGACCATCTAGTCCCTGCGTTGCCAGTTGCTTTGTGTTCTGGACTGTTAATTGTGTGTTCTCGTGGTATTGTGTTTCACATCATTAAAACTTGAGTTTCTTGCATCTTGCTTCCATCATCATTTAGTCATGACAGAACGATCTGACCCTAACATGGAAGCAGCAAGAGCTCCGTCTTCACTGGAGGAATTTGTGGGGAGCAGCATTCATCGGATGGACCAACAGGAGAAGAACCTCAATGACACGGCGAGGGCGGTTCAGGCACTGGTAACGCAGGTGTCCGAGCTCACCCAGCAAGTACAACTATTGCGAGGTCCCGCTGCGCCCCCCACACCAGCCACCCCTCCCACACCACCAGATCGCGCCTCCCAGTCAGAACCCCGTCTGCCGGTCCCGGAGGTTTATGGAGGTGAGCCTAACTTTTGTAGAGCCTTTCTGACCCGTTGTTCGATGCATTTTGCTCTACAACCCCGCACTTTTGCCACGGAGGCTGCACGAGTGGCATTCGTCCTCACCCTGCTGACTGGGAGGGCAGCGCTATGGGGGACGGCGGTGTGGGAGAACGCCGATCCATGCTGCGAGTCGTTCCAGGCACTCTCCGTCGAGATGAGGAGGGTGTTCGATCGGGCCAACAACGGTAGAGAGGCGGCCCGCGTTCTGGCTGAGTTAAAGCAAGGCGAACGATCGGTATCGGAATACTCCATCGAGTTTAGAACCCTGGCGGTAGAGTGCCAATGGAACGACGAAGCGCAGTGGGACATGTTCCTGCATGGGCTGGCCGACCGCATTTAACGTGAGATCTACGCCCTGGACCTCCCGGAGGATTTCAACGGACTCGTGGAGCTGGCTCTTAGAGTGGACGCACGTCTATCCCGGATGGAGCGGCGCATTCCACCCAGTCGCCATTCGGGGTTAACAGAGAGCCAGCGGCCCAGCGGCGGGGATGCGGTCGGTCACCTCTACGATCCCGAGCCCATGCAGGTGGGGCGAGCTCGGCTTTCCCGGGAGGAGAAGGAGAGGCGGAGATCCCAGGGACTTTGCCTGTATTGTGGAGCCGCGGGACATTTTGCCTCCCTCTGCCCGGTAAAAGGGCAAGCCCGACGGTAAGTATGAGGCTACTGTCGGGCGGGATCTCTGCCGAAAAGACCTCATCTACATCAACTCTCCTCCCGGTAAGTAATGCTAAGCTTGCTCCCAAAGAATAAGCTTGCTCCCAAATTTATTGGCCCGTTCTCTGTCACCAAGATCGTTAGTCCGGTGGCAGTCCGCCTTAACCTTCCTCCAGCGTACAGGAGAGTTCATCCCATGTTTCATGTTTCCAAAATCAAGCCAGTGTTTTATTCCCGTATTAATCCGCCAGCCCCGGTTCCTCCACCGCCGCGTCTCGTAGATGGGGAACCATCATATTCGGTAAATCGTATTCTGGACTCGAGACGGAGGGGACGCGGATTCCAGTACTTGGTGGACTGGGAAGGTTACGGTCCGGAGGAGAGAAGTTGGGTACCTGCCCGAGACATTCTGGATCACTCCCTTATTGATGATTACAATCGACAGGTAAGGGAGTCTGGGGACGCCAGGAGGCGTTCCTAGGAGGAGGGGTACTGTCACGGTTTGTAAACTCACTGTTTTCTTCTTGTCTCGTGTTACTGTTGTTTACATGTGTGTGGGTGTGCGCGAGTGGGCGTTTCCACACGCGCTCAGTTATCAGCGCCCCAGCTGATCCCCATCGTCCCATCACCATCACACAGCTGCAACTCATTCGCGATCCTTATATATACTCACTGCTTATCTCCTCTCATTGTCAGATCGTTGTTTGATGTCCGTGTCTGAGATCCGGTGTTGCTCGTTGGTGTTCCTGTTTCGTGTTTCCTGCCTGTTCATTGTTTCACCGCTCACAAAATCACCTGGATCACTTGAACTACCGGACTTTGCATCACTTCATCAGCACTGACCATCTAGTCCCTGCGTTGCCAGTTGCTTTGTGTTCTGGACTGTTAATTGTGTGTTCTCGTGGTATTGTGTTTCACGTCATTAAAACTTGAGTTTCTTGCATCTTGCTTCCATCATCATTTAGTCATGACACATGCTCTCTGTCTCTGAGAGATTCGGAAGGGAATGATTCAGATTTCTCTCGGCACAGCTACTAGAAGACTGACAGCTGTCAGACAAGCTCACGTCACCAAGCTCAGTTTGAGCCTGCGCAGTTCGCCTGGCCATCAGGAAGTGATGCTTCTAATGGGCTTCACTTTTCTCCGTTGAAACCTATGGGGTCGCTGTGTCCATCTTATATACTGTCTATGTTTATTGTAAACTGCTTTCTCCTCTGTCATTTGAACGACCGGTTGACTTCCTGATCAGGAAGTCTGAGGTTGACTTCCTGAAACCACTCCCTCAGAAACAGGCATGGGCTCAGATTGGTTAGTTGGGCCGGTGTGTTGTGATTGGCTAAACTGCGTAGTGCACGTTGTCCGGAAACTTCACGCCCATTACCTTTACGGGCGAAAGTCGCATGTGCTCCGGTCACATGTAAATAATGTTGTCAATACTGCCGTCAGTTTGAGCCAGAATCAGACCCAGAGAGCGGCAATGAAGAGAGTCAAGCAGAACCTCCCCAAACACGGCTCTTACTAAACGTTTCTGAATGGTAAATTTTTAATTATTAATATTCGCTTCTATTCTACTATTATTATATAATAATTTCGATACGCTGTGTTATGGAAATTTTACATTTAGATGTGTTTCTTTTACTTTTAGATGGGTACAACTTTTATTAACGATGAAGATTAATTTTTACTCATAAGCATTTAAAGGAATATAATCAAAAGCACATTATTAAAGATATAAAACTAAGTTTTTTATCTATGTATAAGTTAGAACAAGCTTGAAGGAACAAAATGTTCACTGGGTCATGTGAGGGCTGACAATATGTGTACTCCAAATGACTTTTTGTACTCCAAGTGTGAAAAAATATGTGCGCAGCTTTGATCGAACTAAAGATAGACAAGATGTGTGAAAAAGCGCAGCAGCTAAGAACAGGAAACTTTTGCAGACATGACGTTGTTCTGACCAGTTAGAATTTATGTTAGAGAAGAGATCTTGAACACAGACGTTTCCTTTTAAGGTAAACGAGACAAATCTTTTGACAGATGCAGCCCACTCAGGATATGTTGGGGGTATATAATCTTAGCAAAGGGGACTGGCCTTTGCCTTCTCATGTCAGATGCTCTCTGCGTGAGAATGCCATGGACCTTCTCATATCAGACGCTGTCTGTGTGGGAACGTCTTATTTCATGCATGAAATAAAATACTTTATTTAATCTTTTGAGAATCGACTTTGTCTCCTTCATCCAGGTTATTGAATATTGATAAATTTCCACAACAAATGGCGACGAGGATGCGATTGCAAAACCGATGATCGTCGTGAGGGGAACAGTTGACTGGCCATCCCGAGAGAACACTCTACGGCTCAAAATCCTCAAGCTTAAGGAAAGAGAATTGTTCAACTCCTCACGACGACCTAGGTGGACGCAATTAAAGAACTCACAGACAGTGAGACTCACAAGCTCACAAGACGGTGAGAGAAAATTTAAATTATTCACATGGTGGATAAGAAAATTATTTGCGTATTGAATATTTTTTCTAAAAGGGTCAGAGTTTTGGAATAAGCGTTTCCAAACAGGGTTTGAGAATAAGCCTAAAAGTAAGTTCTCAAATGCCATGTGTTAATTCTTCTCTAAAAGGGCCAGAGTTTTGAGAATAGGTCTGATAGAAAATTTCTCAAACACCAGACAAGGTGCTCGTTCGAAGTTTCGGACATTAGAGGAGGCACTTGTTTGGGAAAGACCTGCATCGACGGAGACAGGCAATTTTGAAAGTCCTAGATTGACGAATTTAGGCATGTCGTGGTGGCCACGCTGAGAGGAGAATTAACACAGTAAATATAGTGCGTGGTGACCACGCGGGGGAAAATATTTAAATACGCAAATATAAATACTGTTGATTAAGAAGGAAAGAGGAAAATTTATAGGTAAATATAAAGTAATAAAATAATAAATAAAAATACGCAAATATGGATTAATAAAATTAATTAATATAGGGAAATTGAACAAACAAAATTGTCTAAGTAAAAATGGGTAACGGAAATTCAAAAAAGAAGGATGGAGAACAGGTTGATTTCTCGAAGGGTTCATACAAAATAATGGACAAAGCAATAGGAATTTGGTATCATGAATATGTGCCGTATTTAAAAGAGCAATATGGGTTCAATGGGGGTTTAAGCGTGTCACATTTGACAAAAACAAAAGCAAAATTGGTCTACTCACGTTGTCAAGAGGAAAGACAAGACACATAGAGAAACGCATTATGCAATCTTAAAAATGACGTATCTTTGAAAAATGACGTCTGACATTGTTTCTTCTTCTCCCTATTATGGCATTGTTTTTTTGTTTGTTTTTGTTTTGTGAGAATAAGATAGGAGGACAGGATGTATCCGGCTCATCTTCCACCTCCTCGCAATCCTAACCAGATTCCAGCCGGGGCAGAAGGACGGGGTCACGCAGTTTCATAACGCACCACATGAACAACCACCACCGCTCTGCAGTGCAGGCCTCCAGAAAATGAAAGTAAAGACTTTGTTCTTGGATGGATTGGACAGTGACATTTCAAAAGCAATTCAAAAGAGCTGTGTCGGATGGCAACTGGCCTCCACAGTAGAAATGAGACGACACGCAAGACATCATGAAAGTGCAGCGAAAAATCAACGCAGCCAAGCAAGACAAAGACCTCATGTTGGCCCTGGTGACAATGCAAGGTGTGTATATGGGCAACAACGACTCCACCCATCACCAACAGAACCAGAGAGGCAATGGCAGAGGAAGAGGCAGAGGACGTGGTCGTGGAAAAGGACGAAACTGTCAACAACAACGCCAAGAGCCCTATGATCCAGACAAATGTTTCAAATGTGGACTTAAAGGACATTGGCGTTATGAATGCCCACACGGCAAAGGCGGGGATCAGGCGGATTGAAAGGAGGAGGAGGGGGTGAGCGACGGGGTTCCTGTCTCTCCAGCAGATGAGTATAGTCTACCTTTATTTTCTGATTCTGCTCTATGCAATGAAGACTTGCTTGCTAGTGTTTTCTATAAGACTCATATTTCTTTACCCTTGATAGAAATGACTGTTAATGACGTATCTTTGCTATTTCTGTTTGACACGGGAGCTTCCAATTTTGTAATTAAAGCCACAGAGTTTGAAAAACCAATTCCACTCTCTGGTAAGACGACTTCTTACAGAGGTGCAACTGGTCATGTGGCCATAGAACCATATTCGAAAACCCTTGAGTGTTCAATTGAAGGGGAAAAATAGAATAAAAAATTAAGCATTGTTTTTTAATTACTAAGTTATGCCCAGTGAATTTAATGCGAAGGGATTTACTTTGTAAGTAGGGTGTTTTTTGTTTACTGTGGTGATCAGGGCTTATCAGCTGACATGAGAATGACGCATGAAACTGAAAGCACAGAGGATTTTTCTCTGTTTGTATATGAATGGCAAATTTCTGACACATGTCTGACCACAAAGCGGCTCATGACAGAGTGTTGCCATCTTCTGAATCTATGAGAGACTCAGATTTACATTGCACTTCTCATGTAAGCACTGATCATGATGATGAATATGCGCAGCAATGATTTAATGTTGACATAGAAATTGTGACGACTGACTATGTGTATTGGACTGACCAATGGTGTGTTTTGAATGTGAAATTGACTGACAAACAGACAGTGTTTTATGACATGGAAAATGCACAAGCCTCATATCGCTGGCCAAACCAGTGAAGGCTGAATGGCGTGACGCGGGTCCCTTCATGGCCAGGTGCCATGAACTGACCGACTGGGTCATAATAGATCAAAAAAGAATGATCTGCCAAAATGAAGGTACCAAAAACAGCCATGTCATGAAACACAGAAGTTTGAGAGCAGTCACAGTGTTGGATGAGGAAGTGAAACTAAACAGACTGAGTTTAACAACTCCCTGTCATAACAGACGGGTTGGAGAGAGTTTCCAAAATGTTTATGGGCTACTGATAAATATGATGTAGGTCTGATTGCAGATTGTGAGCCGATTCAAATAAAGACCAAATCCGACTATAGACCAAAGAGAAAATGCAGTATCCATTGAAAAAGAAAACAGAGTGTAGCAGAGAAGGCTGCAGCTCGACTTCCTGTTCAGATAAGCATAGCAATAGAGCTGAATGAGGAACTAGGTGACAGAAGCGATGCAACAACAACACGCTTCTACCTATGATAAAGAGAAATGGAAGAAGGCAGGCCGTGAATATACTGTAAAAATGGACAATGGGGCCCCAGAAACAAATGGAGATGTTTACTATTATGCAAAATAACTGATTTACCAAAGTTTTTTTCCACAGTGGCAGCAGATTTTTGCAGCAGATGTTTGATTTGTGGTATTAACAATGTGGGGAGGGGTCAGGCAATGAGACAGGGGGGCATCCCAGGCCGCAGAGACCATTCTCAAATGTAATGTTCGATTATATTGAATTATCAAAATCTGACAAAAAGAGATACTGCATAGTGGCAGTCGACATGTTTTCAGAATGGGTAGAAGCCATGCCAACAACAAAGGCAGATTCAAAAGGAGTGGCAAAACTGCTCCTACAAAAATTGTCCCACGATGGGGAAATCCTGAAAAATTATTAAGTGACAATGGTTCACATTTTGTAAACAGTGCAATTTCAGTTTGAAACATTCCTGGGTACATCCGGAATCAGGAGGAACTAACTTACATGAGAATGAGAAAGATGGACTGGGAGGCACAAAATCCTCAAACATTGCCTGACACCACTCTGTGTGAAAATTACATGTTGCAATATTGTGTTGAGCTGGATAAGGTGTTCTGTAATATCTCAAAACAGGTCCAGGCAGCAGTTCCAGAGCCAGCTGAGACGGCCCTGCACAGCATCCGAGGAGGAGTTCGTGTTGATAAAGGATCTGAGACGAAAGCATTGGAAGGCGAAAAGGTGGCAGGGGCGATTCCAGGTTTTGCTGACAACTCACAATGCGGTGAAAGTCGAGGATCTAGCTCATGCGGTAGCTGCAACGGAAGAAGAATCCCACTCAAAGCTTACGAGTGCCAAACAGAGATCAGACTAACCAGAGGCGTGTCATCCTGTAGGTTACCAATTTGAAAACCACCGTCACTGGAGAGCAGACAAATTAATAGTAAGAGACGATCCTGCAATTTTAGGAGTGGTCAGAACTGTATCAAGGACTTTGTGGAACTTTAACGGCGTGGGCATTGGAATAACCTGTCTGATCATATCAACTAGACCTGCCCTGAGACCAAAAATACATAGAGAAACGGGACTGATATCGTTCAAACAAGAACATTTTCTCGCCTGACAAGGTTGTAATGTGTGGCAATAGGTCACTAAATCTTATCCTCTTAATTAGTGTGGCTGTAAGCCTAGCACGAGATGATAGCATATAGAGGTGAAAATGACAAAGGGAAAATGGGGTAAGACCATGTATTTTTGTAAGGATCCATGTCAAGGGCAATATGTGTACGGAGGTAATCAGGATGCTATCAGAGAGGGTCTATTGACCAAGGCGGGGTATGTCTCACTTCAGGGTGATTAAATAAGAATATTAGAGTGATGCCAGAGTTTTGGAATTAGAAGAAATCACTGAAAATTTAGGAGAATTAATAGGGCTAATTCCATGTGCAATGTGGCAATTACTGAATGTGAAAAATTCTGTAGAAATCAAATCAATATCTTCAAAGAAAGTCAAATGTCAGAACCCATCAGAACACAGCACTAGAGACTTTGACAGGGTATGGGCAGTGAAACCGCAATTAGGCGACGTATGTTTATGTAAATTAGGGACCCAACAAGGGGCAATAATGGCTGGTACAACTGTAAAACCACGATAATCATGAATAATAACAAATGTATAACATATGATGGTACAAATATCACATGTCCAGGTGACGACGATGACCTCCGAGAGACAACAGCTGGAACAGTATGTCTGTGGTCAAACCACTTTCCACACCCTTTCCTAAGAAATGGATGGGGTGCTGTTATCCAGGATTTTTAGATGTAGGAACGGAGGTTTATTCGAAAATATGCAAAATGTTAGGAACCTTTTGTTGTTTTAATTTGACTGACGTCTATTAAAATGTATCAGACATAATAGAACACATGAAAATGGCCGTAGCCACTCCAGATGAAATGTCATCTTCACTAGATAATTGGTTCTTGGGCCTGCAGGGGTGGACGAAATGGGTAATAAGTACCATTATGCCAATCGGATGTTTGATTTTGATTTAGATTTTTCTTTTGATGATTCCATGTTTAATGAATTATATTTCTAGAATCACTGCTAAGGAAGGGACTGTAACAATGATGAGAATGAGAATGAATCCAGGGGAATACACAACAATGATAGGTAGGGCACCAGAGGGTGAAGTTAATGTGTTAGTGGCTGATGATGATGTGGAATATGAGAACGAGAGCGAACATGAGTTTGACTAGAAAATTAAGTAACCATGGAAAAATGTACCTGTTGTAAATTACTATGATTATGGAAAAGTAAATGTCAAATTGAGTGTATGTTCTTTGAATGAACATGGGGTGGATTGTTATGGAAATTTTACATTTAGATGTGTTTCTTTTACTTTTAGATGGGTACAACTTTTATTAACGATGAAGATTAATTTTTACTCATAAGCATTTAAAGGAATATAATCAAAAGCACATTATTAAAGATATAAAACTAAGTTTTTTATCTATGTATAAGTTAGAACAAGCTTGAAGGAACAAAATGTTCACTGGGTCATGTGAGGGCTGACAATATGTGTACTCCAAATGACTTTTTGTACTCCAAGTGTGAAAAATATGTGCGCAGCTTTGATCGAACTAAAGATAGACAAGATGTGTGAAAAAGCGCAGCAGCTAAGAACAGGAAACTTTTGCAGACATGACGTTGTTCTGACCAGTTAGAATTTATGTTAGAGAAGAGATCTTGAACACAGACGTTTCCTTTTAAGGTAAACGAGACAAATCTTTTGACAGATGCAGCCCACTCAGGATATGTTGGGGGTATATAATCTTAGCAAAGGGGACTGGCCTTTGCCTTCTCATGTCAGATGCTCTCTGCGTGAGAATGCCATGGACCTTCTCATATCAGACGCTGTCTGTGTGGGAACGTCTTATTTCATGCATGAAATAAAATACTTTATTTAATCTTTTGAGAATCGACTTTGTCTCCTTCATCCAGGTTATTGAATATTGATAAATTTCCACAACAGCTGTTACTTGAAAATGCCACTGCTGATTGTTAGCTTTTGAGATACGGTTTTCTCCTGATTAAACATTTAATATAACAGAATAAATGACTGAGTAATACTGTAGCTGAAGTTTGCTGATGCGATTACATATACTTTTTTTAAACTTTATACACGTTTGTCTTATACACACAAAATAGCATCGAACTAACTAGCTAGTGGCTACTATAAACAAACAGCGTTGGCATTGGTTTATGTCCTTGATAAAACTAAAACATTACGTCTGAAATTATACATGCACATACATTTAAAATGATTAAGTCTTACTTACAGGTTGTGGCCCAACAACGGCTGCCTCTGGGTTTAAAGTTGGAACTGCTTCATGTTTTAGTCACAGTTTCTTGTTTAATCCGGCATTGAATTCATGGAGATTCTGGAAGCTGTCCGTAAAATGCGCAGCACAGAGAGCTAAATTACGATTGTAATTTTCAGGAACATAATCAAACAGAAATGTTCGCCATTGTTGACGAACTACAGCGTCTGTAGGAAGCCGAACACCGAAGACCTGACAGCTGGGTGAAAATAACACTTTCGACGGCATGGCTACAACTCTCCACTATAACTCCTCTTCGACAAAGCCGCAGAAATATGGCCACGCCCCTTTTTTCCATATTCCGGAGGGAGGGTTGATGTAAATGTGTGGGTTAGTTACGTATAAAACCCGGGAAGTATCTCGTTGTAGTCCCATTCGAGTCGTTTTTGTAGGCATTAAACTTCCTGATTTTTAAAAGACGATATCTCTGCTTACGTTGAACTTTCAGCGCAGCAACTTTACAGATACTGTTCATGCACCAACAGCAACATTACACACTATTGAAAATGAAAAAAGTGAAATCGCAATCAACCACCCCTTTAAGCACTTTTTTATTGTCATTGTGTGAGCAGCTTGTAACGAGATGTTTATGTCAAGAACTCGTTCTGGTTTTACAGTGAAAATCAAAAGCATGACGTTACGCTCCCAAGAGCCTCTTCCATTCAATCGCACATGAATAATGCTTATGTTCAGGATTATGCAGAAGAGCCGTTCTGCACTGTAACGCCAGTCTTGCAAAGAATAGACATTCATTCAAACTATAGTCCCTCATAGTCAGATCTATAGTCTCAAATATACTTCATAATCAAACTATCCAAACAGAGTGATTATAATGTCGACATCCACATCTCTATGATCAGATGCTCTCATTTCTGTCGTGTGTTTATCGTGTTCTTGAGAAGAAAGCGCGGCTCATATTCATCAAACCTCGGACAGATATTCAGAGTTTACTTTGAGATGTTTGATAGCAAGCGTTCTCAACAGGATAATGTCTCACGCCGATGACTGTCGACTCCGTCATTATGTTATTGACATCATCCCTGCCGGAAGTACACACTAATCACTGCATTACTCAGTCCTGAAGAAGCAGATGATGAAGAAGAAGAATGATGAAGAAGAAGAAGAATGATGAAGAAGAAGAAGAATGATGAAGAAGAAGAATGATGAAGAAGAAGAATGATGAAGAAACAGAATGATGAAGAAGCAGAATGATGAAGAAGAAGAAGAATGATGAAGAAGAAGAATGATGAAGAAGAAGAATGATGAAGAAGCAGATGATGAAGAAGAAGAATGATGAAGAAGAAGAATGATGAAGAAGCAGATGATGAAGAAGAAGAATGATGAAGAAGAAGAATGATGAAGAAGAAGAATGATGAAGAAGAAGAATGATGAAGAAGAAGAAGAATGATGAAGAAGAAGAATGATGAAGAAGAAGAATGATGAAGAAGAAGAAGAATGATGAAGAAACAGAATGATGAAGAAGAAGAATGATGAAGAAGAAGAATGATGAAGAAGCAGATGATGAAGAAGAAGAATGATGAAGAAGAAGAATGATGAAGAAGCAGATGATGAAGAAGAAGAATGATGAAGAAGAAGAATGATGAAGAAGCAGATGATGAAGAAGCAGATGATGAAGAAGAAGAGAAGAATGATGAAGAAGAAGAATGATGAAGAAGAAGAATGATGAAGAAGCAGATGATGAAGAAGAAGAATGATGAAGAAGAAGAATGATGAAGAAGCAGATGATGAAGAAGAAGAATGATGAAGAAGCAGATGATGAAGAAGAAGAATGATGAAGAAGAAGAATGATGAAGAAGAAGAATGATGAAGAAGAATATGATATGATATGCCACTGGTTTGACACAGTCTCCAGAATAACCAGCAGATCCACAACATGCGGAAGAACAGATCCTGGAACCTGATTAGTTTCTGTTTTTTAGGAGCCGCTTAGATTCAGTGATAACAGCAGAGATCTGGAGTGTGTGTGTGTGTGTGTGTTCTTCTGGTGTGTGGATGTGTATAGATCTGGAGTGTGTGTGTGTGTGTGTTCTTCTGGTGTGTGGATGTGTATAGATCTGGAGTGTATAGATCTGGAGTGTGTGTGTGTGTGTGTGTTCTTCTGGTGTGTGGATGTGTATAGATCTGGAGTGTATAGATCTGGAGTGTATAGATCTGGAGTGTGTGTGTGTGTGTGTGTTCTTCTGGTGTGTGGATGTGTATAGATCTGGAGTGTATAGATCTGGAGTGTATAGATCTGGAGTGTGTGTGTGTTCTTCTGGTGTGTGGATGTGTATAGATCTGGAGTGTATAGATCTGGAGTGTGTGTGTGTGTTCTTCTGGTGTGTGGATGTGTATAGATCTGGAGTGTATAGATCTGGAGTGTGTGTGTGTTCTTCTGGTGTGTGGATGTGTATAGATCTGGAGTGTATAGATCTGGAGTGTGTGTGTGTGTTCTTCTGGTGTGTGGATGTGTATAGATCTGGAGTGTGTGTATAGTGTGGATGTGTGTGTGTATAGTGTGTGTGTGTTCTTCTGGTGTGTGGATGTGTATAGATCTGGAGTGTATAGATCTGGAGTGTGTGTGTGTGTGTGTGTGTGTTCTTCTGGTGTGTGGATGTGTATAGATCTGGAGTGTATAGATCTGGAGTGTGTGTGTGTGTGTGTGTTCTTCTGGTGTGTGGATGTGTATAGATCTGGAGTGTATAGATCTGGAGTGTGTGTGTGTGTGTGTGTGTGTTCTTCTGGTGTGTGGATGTGTATAGATCTGGAGTGTATAGATCTGGAGTGTGTGTGTGTGTGTGTGTGTTCTTCTGGTGTGTGGATGTGTATAGATCTGGAGTGTATAGATCTGGAGTGTATAGATCTGGAGTGTGTGTGTGTTCTTCTGGTGTGTGGATGTGTATAGATCTGGAGTGTATAGATCTGGAGTGTATAGATCTGGAGTGTGTGTGTGTTCTTCTGGTGTGTGGATGTGTATAGATCTGGAGTGTGTGTATAGTGTGGATGTGTGTGTGTATAGTGTGTGTGTGTTCTTCTGGTGTGTGGATGTGTATAGATCTGGAGTGTGTGTGTGTGTGTGTTCTTCTGGTGTGTGGATGTGTATAGATCTGGAGTGTGTGTGTGTATAGTGTGGATGTGTGTGTGTGTGTGTGTGTGTGTGTGTGTGTGTGTGTGTATAGTGTGGATGTGTGTGTGTGTGTGTTCTTCTGGTGTGTGGATGTGTATAGATCTGGAGTGTGTGTGTGTGTGTGTTCTTCTGGTGTGTGGATGTGAATAGATTTGGAGTGTGTGTGTGTGTGTTCTAATATTCTACATATCATGATTAAAGCAAGATTACAGTGTCTTCCAACGAAGCACAATTTGGCAACATGGTATCCATCAAAGCATGAACCCTACTGTATACTACACCCATCAGCAGGAACATGAAACAGTTGCTCACACACTAAACGGATGTTACAAATTATAAGGACTGTATGTGGCCGGACATGACCGTTTGGTTGATCTGGTTGCAAAGGACTTGCTCAAGGGAATCTGTGGACATGATAGTAAGATTTACAAGCATAGCACTGTACAATGTAACTGGTTTCATCATAACGCATCTGACAGTGATTACTTTAAAAATATCCCAAATACCCCTGACATTGTATTTGTAAATGAGGTTATGAGATCTGTGTGTGTGTGTGTGTGTGTGTGTGTGTGTGTGTGTGTGTGTGTGTGTTTGAGGAGGGCTGCAGTTTTGACCAGTATATGGATACTTGCTACTATTCCAAACTATTGAAATATCAACCACTGGTAGATCTCATTCACAACTTGGATATAATTGTAAATTAATCATTCTGGTATTTGGAAGTTTAGGCCATGTCCATAAGAATGTGATCAGGGGGATGCAGTTAGGGGGCTGCAAAAAAAAGGAGGCAAAAAGGATTGCAAAATTCTGCTCTGTTTCCGCCACCATCGGGAGCTGCAGATATGGAGACGGAGATGTTTCGTTTATCCTTAATGTGTTGAGTAGTGTTATAAAGGTGCCTGTACAAGTGTGTGAGCCATGAACTGTAGATCTGTCACCTTATCAAAGACCGTTCCCAGAGTATTTGGATCTTGTGTTTCTTATGTAATGTCTTTCAGATCCAAATAAAAGTATTCAAATGTGTGTGTGTGTTTTTCTGCTGTGAAGGCGGCGTGTGGTGGGAGCAGATGAAGAAATGATTGCCGGTATGACGGATGATCTGATCTGTCACTCACAAACACACACACACACACTCACACACACACACACACACACACACACACACACACACACACACACACACACACACACACACTCTTCATCCTGATGAGCTGACAACAAGCTTCATATTGAGCATTAAAGTGTGTATGTCAGGTTAAATTTTTTATTATGATTGACACAAAATAGTGAGGGGAAATACACGTTTGGCAAGTTGATGTATTGTTTTTGTATGTTTTTCGATACCTAAAGGCAGAATATAAGATGAAAAAGTTCGTTATTTTCAGTCCTCACTTAAAAACTGCCCCTCCCCCCAAACGAATCGCCTGACGTCATAACAGGGAGACGTCTCCCCCGCTCGCTGAGCTGTGTTGATAATTGCACGAGTGATAGAGCGAGAGAATGAGTGATTAGGACATTTATTTAGTTATTTAGTTAGTTATTTAAGTTAGGTAGTTAGTATACGCAGGCGTATTTTCACGATGGTGAATTACTGCGTTTGTGCTGGGTGCAAAAACACCGTTAAAACCGGTCACAGAGTCCACTGTGTTCCGTGCCTGGGTCAACTTTGTTCGGACCAAACGCGCTGACTTCAGTGCTGGCCTCGGTATCCAAGACTTCGGTCATGTGCAGCGGCCATTTCACTGAGAAGGACTACGCGGTTGGAGATCTCATGAGTTATAAAATGGGATTTAAAACCCGAGACTGGCAGCTGATGCGGTGCCTACGGTGTATGCTACTGTAGTAGATCAGTCCGATCGCGCCCGCGCCTCTCTCTCTCCCTCTCCCTCTCCCTCTCTCTCTCTCTCACACACACACACACACACACACACCAACATATTCCAGCATTGCAATCTTTACACCGCAGGCTGTTCATTATAGCCACGGAGCTTCAGAGCTAAGGCGGAGCTACAGATTAGGTGTCCCTAAATAACCCGCGTATAACATTAAGCCAACGTTAGTTCCGCATGAATTAATTTGCACGCGAGTTTTATTTATTTTCATACCGTGTATTCTCCGTGTATATTCAAGCACCGAACCGTGACGCCCGTACCGTTTCGGTTCAATACGAATACATGTACCGTTCCACCGCTAAGTTATGCCTATACTACCAGACACCTGACCAACTCTCCACTGGTTCGTCTTCACACCAGATATTTATGTTTCTTCGATATGAATTCTTTACATTTCTGTTTGGCTCCTCATCTGTCTCCCGCCTGGGAGGCTCAAAATTGTATGGCTGTGGACCATCGTATAGGTTTGAGGGGGATTTTGGATCTCCTCAGACTCAAAACTCTCCATACTTCAATAGAACTTTGTTGGCGCGACTCCCTTGTATGACGTCACAGCTCAGCCCTTGTTTTAAAAATATGATCTTGACAGAAATGGCTATAAATCTTATTGCAGGGCAGTTACAGTAATAATTTTAATGCTAATTACATTTTCACTCAGACATCTAACCCTTATTTAATATATCTAAAAAAAAAATTTTAACCTGACATACACACTTTAAACTCTGGATTAGACAAAGGCGTTAACTAATAGATATTGGGTAGAATTGCAAACATTTTTATATTTCAAATTCAAGTGAGTCATTGTCTAATTAAACATGAACTGATCATTTTCAGATTGATCTTGTAATCAATAATCACATCGGGCGATTCACACTCAGCTCAGAGAATGTCGTTCAGTAAACTAGATCACAGATGTCCAGTTTACTTAACGGTTATTGATTATCTGGACAACCGTCAGAACTGAAAACTTCTATAACTCAGCACTCCTTATTAACAAGAACAAACTCTGGACGAAAGCGATTAAGACAAAAAGAAATAGTGACTTTTTGGTCTTTTTTTAATCTCTCAATTTTCCCTCCTAAATTGCAATTCTGAGTTTATCGCATTCTGCTTTTTTCCTTACAATTCCGAGTCTATATTTTCTGATTTATATTATTTGCATGATTATATCTCACATTTCTGAGTTTTTTTTTTCTCTGAATTGTGATATAAACTTGTAAATTGCAAGAAAAATAATCAGAATTGAGATAAAAACGTGCAATTACTTATATTTAGTGTTGGACACAAGCTTCCGTATAAACACTGCTGAACCGACCACTGACTGTGATGAAGGAGCAGCGTCTGCTAATGCTCACACACACACACACACACACACACACACACACACACACACACACACACACACACACACACACACACACACACACCACACGGTAATGACCTCTGAACTCTCCGTCCTCACAGTTCCCCGTCTCATGGCACATTCCAGCGGGCCTCAGCTGTGTGTCTGTCTGTCTGTCTGTGTGTGTGTGTGTGTGTGTGTGTGTGTGTGTGTGTCTCTGTGTATGTGTGTCAGTCTGTGTGTGTGTGTGTCTCTGTGTATGTGTGTCTGTCTGTGTGTGTGTGTGTGTGTGTGTGTGAGTGTGTGTCTGTCCATGTGTGTGTGTGTGTGTGTGTGAGTGTGTGTCTGTCTGTGTGTGTGTGTGTGTGTGTGAGTGTCTGTGTGAGTGTGTGTCTGTGTGTTTGAGTGTGTGTCTGTGTGTGTGTGTGTGGGTGTCTGTGTCTGTGTGTGTGTCTCTGTGTGTGTGTGTCTGTCTGTCTGTCTGTGTGTGTGTGTGTGTGTGTGTGTGTGTGTGTCTCTGTGTATGTGTGTCTGTCTGTGTGTGTGTGTGTCTCTGTGTATGTGTGTCTGTCTGTGTGTGTGTGTGTGTGTGTGTGAGTG
Organism: Phoxinus dragarum; assembly: GCA_033366665.1. Taxonomy (NCBI): domain Eukaryota; kingdom Metazoa; phylum Chordata; class Actinopteri; order Cypriniformes; family Leuciscidae; genus Phoxinus; species Phoxinus dragarum. The sequence continues at coordinate 33,170 of JARPMJ010008358.1, forward strand.
TGTGTCTGTCCATGTGTGTGTGTGTGTGTGTGAGTGTGTGTCTGTCTGTGTGTGGTGTGTGTGTGTGTGAGTGTCTGTGTGAGTGTGTGTCTGTGTGTTTGAGTGTGTGTCTGTGTGTGTGTGTGTGGGTGTCTGTGTGTGTGTCTCTGTGTGTGTGTGTCTGTCTGTCTGTCTGTGTGTGTGTGTGTGTGTGTGTGTGTGTGTGTCTCTGTGTATGTGTGTCTGTCTGTGTGTGTGTGTGTCTCTGTGTATGTGTGTCTGTCTGTGTGTGTGTGTGAGTGTGTGTCTGTCCATGTGTGTGTGTGTGTGTGTGTGAGTGTGTGTCTGTCTGTGTGTGGTGTGTGTGTGTGTGAGTGTCTGTGTGAGTGTGTGTCTGTGTGTTTGAGTGTGTGTCTGTGTGTGTGTGTGTGGGTGTCTGTGTCTGTGTGTGTGTCTCTGTGTGTGTGTGTCTGTCTGTCTGTCTGTGTGTGTGTGTGTGTGTGTGTGTGTCTCTGTGTATGTGTGTCTGTCTGTGTGTGTGTGTGTCTCTGTGTATGTGTGTCTGTCTGTGTGTGTGTGTGTGTGTGTGAGTGTGTGTCTGTCCATGTGTGTGTGTGTGTGTGAGTGTGTGTCTGTCTGTGTGTGGTGTGTGTGTGTGTGAGTGTCTGTGTGAGTGTGTGTCTGTGTGTGTGTGTGTGGGTGTCTGTGTCTGTGTGTGTGTCCTCTGTGTGTGTGTGTCCTGTCTGTCTGTCTGTGTGTGTGTGTGTGTGTGTGTGTCTGTGTGTTTGAGTGTGTGTTTGGGGTGTCTGTGTCTGTGTGTGTGTCTCTGTCTGTCTGTGTGTGTGTGTATGTCTGTGGTGATCTGACCCGTGTCTGATGTCCCTGCAGTTCTGCTGCGACTGACAAACTTCCTCCAGCGGTGAGTGTGTGTGTGTGTGTGTGTGTGTGTGTGTGAGAGTGTGTGTGTGAGTCTCAGGTGAAGCTGCAAACGCATCAAACTGCAGAAAATCCTGCAACTCATTTATCATTCAGTTCACTTATGTGCAACACAACTGCAAAAAATGAAATCTGCAGTATCTTCTCTCTAGTTGTGGCGGGAGGAGCGAACGGCAGACAGTGTGTGTGTGTGTGGCGTCAGGAGTCAGGAGGCTTTTATTCAACCAGAAACAACACATAAAAATGTCCAAAAGGGAATGAAGTGTCCGAGGGGAAAAGTGTCCGCATGAACGGGACCTGGTGTCCTTACATTTACATTTACATTTATTCATTTAGCTGACGCTTTTATCCAAAGCGACTTACAATTGCTATATATTCAGAGGTCGCACGCCTCTGGAGCAACTAGGGGTTAAGTGTCTTGCTCAGGGACACATTGGTGTCTCACAGTGGATTCGAACCCGGGTCTCTCACACCAAAGGCATGTGTCTTATCCATTGCGCCATCACCACCCAGTCAGGATGGGTTCATTCTCGTGTTACGCATCACGCTTGAGCTTCTCAAGAACCAATGAGATTCATTCTCGTGTTACGCATCACGTTTGAGCTTCTCAAGAACCAATGAGCTTCATTCTCGTGTTACGCATCACGTTTGAGCTTCTCAAGAACCAATGAGGTTCATTCTCGTGTTACGCAGCACCTTTGAGCTTCTCAAGAACCAATGAGGTTCATTCTGGTGTTAAGCAGCACGTTTGAGCTTCTCAAGAACCAATGAGGTTCATTCTGGTGTTAAGCAGCACGTTTGAGCTTCGTGCACCACTTTGAACATCAAATCGTTTCAGAAATGTGAACTAAACCGGTAAATTCATATGGATTAGTTTTACAATCTAATTAATGAACTTTTTGAAGCGTCAAAGTGTAGCTGTCAATGGACGGACCGGAATCTCTCAGATTTCATCAAAAAGATCTTAATTTGTGCTCTGAAGATGAACGAAAGTCTTACGGGTTGGAACGACATAATGGTGAGTAATTAATGACAGAATTTTCATTTTTGGGTGAACGATCTCTTTAATGTACGTGTTGGCGCTGATAATAAGGGCGAGGCAGCCGTTGTGTCACACCAGTACAAATATATAAACATTCTTAAATACATCTAAACATTCCTGCAAAATCGTCTTGTTTGTCGGAGGAGTGAG
>JARPMJ010008359.1:0-35262 GCA_033366665.1 Phoxinus dragarum
CTCAAATGTTCATCTATCATACAGGAGCAAACTGCAGAAATGCATAATATTTTTAAAATGTTGATTAGTGAACCTTGTGCCGCAGTTTATCAAGGTAATACATCACCAGTGATGAGATATTAATCTCTGGATGAGCCATAACCGTTTCTTCCCCTCTGACAGGTCTAGAGCTCACAGGACTTTAATATGACAACGGGAGCTCCGAGAGCCATCTCGGAAAATTAATTAAAAACCGAATCAAACCTGGTAGAAAACACAACCAACACTTAATGAGGACTCAACGCCATGAATCAGCCAGCCACCGCAACAGGAGCTTTATATATCCACGGCCCACACTTTTAGATGTGCAGTGATGTATTAGCCCTGCGTGTCATGGACAAATGTGGTGTGCTTTTAATGTATTGATAACACAAACACATACACAAGCACGCACACACACATTAAAAAATGCGCTGGACAAGTAAAACAATGAAAACACCTGACTGACAACATAAAGACAACTCTTTTATTCCAGTTAAAAATTAAAGTAATGCAACAATTAAACAATACAATGCCACAAAGCAAATTTAGATTTGATGAGCCAATAAGTCTCGGTGTTTGTGCCACTAATCACGTTAATTGATCTTTCTTTTGTGGCACAGGAGCTGGGCTCAGATTGCATTAGGCATAATGAGGATTTAATGTGGGGTCAAGAGCAGGCCGGGGTCCTACCTTGTCAGGACATTGAGGGAGACTGTGTTTGTTTACACCCCGCTAGGCTCACCGTTCCACACAACAACTGCACCAGGGGACGGCACGGGGAGGGGCCCTGCACGTAGGCTGAATGTTTTCGCTAATGTTCTTTGAAAATAAAGACACCATTTGTTTTTGATTTATTTACTTTTTTTTTTTTTTGTTGAATAAAAATAAATATTTAATTAAATGTGTTTATTTATTTATTTCATTTTTATTTTATTTTCTGAGGATAAACAACAACAAAAATGACAATATTGCATATTCAATATTTTAAAATATATATTTTTAATTTGTTCTACAGCAGAACAGGAAACAAAGAACATTTATTTATTTATACTTGCATTCATTTAATCATTTTATATATATATATATCATATATATAGATAGATATATAGATAGATATATAGATATATAGATATATGTACACAATACCTTTTATTTACCTTATGAAGGATAGGCTATTTAAACTATTTATTGTACTAATAATATCTTATTAGTTACATTCCTGTGTGTGTGTGTGTGTGTGTGTGTGTGAGTGTTTTTGTTTATTTGATCAATGAGGACACAAATTTGTATAATGACATGGGTATTACACTGTTATTACAATATAAACATGGTTTATGGAACTATTAGGAGTCCTCGTAATTAAAATGTAAAAAATGGGTATGTTCAGGGGTAGAGTTAGGGTTAGGAGATAGAATATACAGTATGTATGTACAGTATAAAAAACCACTACGCCTATTGAATGTCCTCATAATGATAGGTGCACCAACGTGTGTATGTTTGTTTGTGTGCACACAACTCCTGAGGTCATGCCACACTTTTCATGACAAAGGGCATAGTGAACCCAGCTCTCCCGTCTGGTGAACAATCCCAGCCCTGTCTGTCTTTCCTCTACAGATCAGCCCACACAAAAGACCAGATTCAGCTGTTTATGAACCCCTCTGCCTCTCTATTCATCTAGTGCTGCCATTATTCCAAGGTCATGCCAAAGAGCTGGATTTAGAAAGCCCTAACTGAAGTCCAATTAGATTCACAGTCCTTTCCACACAGCCCAACACTAGCATGGAATTCTTCCCCCCTCCTGTTGGACAGGTGACCTCTATTTAAGAGATACCCAGATAGGTAGTAGGGAAGAGATGCATTGAAATGAAATGAAACTTATACAATAACAGGGAAGAAGATCGGATTAGTCTCCCTTTCATGCTGTTTTTGTTTTTGCTTTAGACTGGGACAGAAAAGATTGCAAGTGCATTCGGAAATGAATTTAATATATTTTTTCAATCCCAAACCGGTTCTGAAAGCTTCTCATTTTTGAAGTTGAGACCTGAAAGGGAGGAACAAAAATACCAAGTGATATCATGCTTCAGGTATTAATGAGAATTTCATTTTGATAACATTGATGGAGAGATGTTTGAAATATATAATAAAGTTGTCATCCAACGGAGGGGAAAAAAAAACTCAGGGCAATGTTTACCCTTTTAAAAAACGGTTCCTGAAATGTCAGGAAAGCCTCTGCCATCTTTGGCACTAACAGAGAAAAGGCCTTGGTCCTCGAGGGCATTTTCAACAAAGCACGTTGAAAGCACCTCTTTTCGAATATAGCGGAAAAGACGGACAGTTTTAAGGTGAAACTAAATTAATTTAGGCTTTTAGACTGAGCGAGTTAAATCGAACACAGAATCTTATCGCAGTTACCCTTTCCTCGGGTTTAGCTGCGTAGCAAGTGATAGAGTAAAGCCAATCCTAATGTTTACTCATTAACTCAGAGGACAGACGGTAGACAGGGACTTGAAACTCCAAAGGGGACAGCTCCTCTAACTGTGTCTCCTTGATAAGTTTGCATTTCAAAAGACCTTGGTCTAATCCATTAGGGGGGCTAGGAAAACAAGATGTTCCTCTCCAGTTTGGCTAATTAGCTTTTTTTCTCCCCCCTTCCTCGTCAGAGCAGTCCATATTCTTAAAGTGCTGTTGGGATCCAGATGTGTAACTAGGCTAATGACTGACTGACTAACAAAGAAAAATGGATGCCCAATTCTTGAGCAGCGATGGAAGTCTCTGGTAGTCAGTGCCCATTTTAGGCCCACAGAGTTAATCACCCTGAGCGCTTTGCCAAATGCATCTTTACATCCATTTAGTGACATTTAGGTCTGGTAAGTCAGACAGATGTTTGTTTTAGTGGTGATGTGGTAAGTATTGGACAACACTTTGTCCAGCCCTGAGTTTGACTTATTGTAATCTGTTTAAAGGGGTCATTTGTAACTGAGTTAAGAAAGAAAGAATTAATGAATGAATTCTATTTAAATATGCCAATTTAAGAAGTCAAACAACATTATGCAAAGCTCACTTGTTATTGCCATTATTGTCCCTTCTTACTGTGAAGTTCCTATTGTGGTGGAGCGGTAAAATTTGTATTAGTCCATTGATTCAAAATAATTTTAAATATGCAACATTTTTGGGTTCAGTAAGAATTTTTGATAAATGTTTTTGAAATAAGTCTCTAATGCTCACCAAGGTTCCAGTTATTTGATCAAAATTTCAGTCACAAACAGTAATATTGTGACTTATACTACAGGGCCGTTGAATGCTTGAATCTGATTGGTTGACGAACGTTCTGAGGTGTGCAATTATTTTCAGGGAACCGCATGGCTAAAGTAGTTCCAGGCAGGTCTTGACCTCATTACAGTTCCATATCACTTCGCGTAGTCAACTGTAATAACGGAAAAAGAGGATACAATTCATAACAAGAGACACTGCAGCCCCATGCGCTTGATCTGCAATTTTCAATGTCTAACTTCACAATCAATGGAAACATGCAGTTTAATTTTAATAAATAAAGTAGGCTATACAGTCCTAAACATATATAAAAATAAACTGAATATTTAAATATATTGATAGTCCTGTTGCACAGGTTTTCGTAATTATTGAAGATAATATAACAAATAAATAAAATTGATAGGCCTATTAGCCTACTTGTTAAAAAGGGCTTTGTGTTTCATTTATTAGTCTAGTCTACTGTCACTAATAGAAATAAAGAATGAACGAATTAATTAAAACGAATTGAATTAATAAATAAATAATAATATTGACGCACATGCTTCTCTCTAAGGCCAGTTATGAATGTAATTTGATACTTATGACTGATCATGCACGCGTTTTCAGCGCGTTCAGTCTGTGTTCACAGCGGTGTTTAAAATCTGCTGCATTCACAGTCAGAGAATGTGTCAGTCATTAAGTGTCCCCAGCATTACTCTGCTATCAGCGGCTCAAACCTCCGTTACTAACTCTAAAATGACGTTTTGGAATTAGCAACGGAGCATGGGTTTAGATGCGCAAGGAATTAGTCCTACATACAAGAGCGTTTTAATGACAAAAACTTTACAAACGTCTTGAAATACATCATCTGAACAATATTTCGAGGTGTGGTAACTGTAGTATAAGCGGAATAATTGACTCCAGGCCGTTGAATTATTATAAAAATAATGCACACCCGAGGTGTAACCAACGGCCTGTCGTCAATTATTCCTTACGTATTACATGGCTTGGCTGAATTCTAATGTAGAATGCGGTCAGTTATTTCTCGATAACAGACCGCTGCTAAGTATAACAAACCGTTGCCATGAAAAACAGACCGTTGCCATGGACGCAGGATTCTAACCGAACGGACTATTTTCATTAGCGGAAGCAATCCAATCGTTTTTAAATCAATAAACTCCTTTTTAAATCAATATTTTGTGTCAAATAATTGATTTATTTGGTAGGTAGCCATGTAATAAGCGGGATAATGTACAGCGAGGCGGTTGTTATAGCGAATGCAACACTGACAGGCTGTTCGCGCGTCGGGGTCTTAAATCAGCCTGAAGAGGTTGTATTCGCTATAACAACCACCTCTTATTTATTTACACTTATTATTAACAGTTATTACACTGTTTTCTATTTTAACGTATTTTAAAATGTAATTTATTCCTGTGATGAAAAAGCTGAACTTTTAGCATCATTACTCCAGTCCTCAGTGTCAGACAATCCTTCGGAAATCATTCTAATATGCTGATTTGGTGCTCAAGAAACATTATAGGTGTCATTTTTGAAGTAGCTTTATAAAATAACTTGTTGCAGTAATGAAGAATGAAGGAGTTTATCTTTAATGCTACATGTTTGTCGTTGTTATCAAATTGCATTTGTTATTAAATTGTCTAACTAAAAGTGTCGCCATGTTATCTGCTCACTTACAAACTCTAAAAGATGATGCTAAATTATCTGTGCATAACATAATTAATATTCATGAGATTGGCCATCATCATTTTGTGAGGTCACGCCCAGCCAATCAATCACCTGAACCCAAACTCACTTATTTTTGGGCCACTTCATCCTTATAAACTAACAGATGTTGATTCAGATGGAAGATTAACTTTATTTAGAGGAAATTCATCTCTGTGTTAGATGAATTAATGTGTTTTAGATAATACTTAAAGTTTACCGTAAGACCAGTATGGTAATGAGCATCTTTCTGCGACACATTTAGGTCCGCCCTCCATGCGTTAGCAGGGATGTCCCAGGCCTAGCGTCGCCCACAGGGTGAGGGCAGAGAGATGGGTGGCTGATGCAGACTGCAGTGGTTGTGCTACCTATCTTCCTCTTGAAACAAAGCGGAGCTGACAGAGGCCACCTCAGGAGACGGCTCACTCTCCATCACAGCGCTGAGAGGAAGAGGCAGGGTCTGTCAGGGGTCCCTTACCACCGCAGAGAGCTACGGACCCCCATCCTGCTGCCGTCTCCACTGCAAACATGTGCATCCATACATTGAGGAAGGATACAGATATACAGTACAAGCAGCATAGCTGATGTGTCTTAGTATAAGGGAGCTAGTGAGGGACTGTGAGGTTTTTAGGCAAATTGTGTGCCACACTAAAATGCCAACATTTATATATAAACTACCTTTCAGAAGACTTTGGAGTTGATTTGATTTTTTCATTGCTTTTGAAATAAGTCTCTTATGCTCACCAAGGCTATGTATTTCTCAAAAATACAGTAAAAACAGGAATATTGTTAAAAATATGATTACAATTTAAAATAGCCTAACTGTTTTCCATTGTAATTCATTTTAAAATAATGTTGTGATGGCAAACCTTTTTTTTTTTTTAGCAGGTCTTCAGTGACACATGACCCTTCAGAAATCATTCTAATATAATAATTTGGTGCTCATGAAACGTTTCTTATTATAATAAATTCTGAAAACAGATGTGCTGCTCAATAATTTTGTGGAAACAGTGATAAAAAATAAATAGAAACATCAAACAACATTTATATGTGTGTATTCACACACACATATAAAAACTAAAATTTTAAACCATTGTTGGAGAAATAAATATTGTAGTTTATTAATGTCATTTTTGTATGGTTTGGCCATCAAGTCTTTAATAGGCTGTTTAATGGCATGGTTCATTCACACAGAGAAAAAAGGTGTAGAAATAGAGAGGTACAACAGCTTGTCACTGGGACATATTTGTACCTTTTTCTTTTACCAGAAAAAGGTTCATAGTAGTATACCTTAAGGTACGTACTAATATGCACCTTTTAGGAGTAAGGAATGTCCTTTTAAGGCCACTGCGCAGTGACAAGCTGTTGTACCCCTAAAGGTACAATTTGTACACCTTTTTTCTCTGTGTTTTTTCCATTATCAAGGCATTTTGTCACAACAGCATGTGCTGTTGAACTGCATTTTTATTTTCTGGGCAACAACGTCTGAAGGTCCAGTAGCTTTTTGGTAGCCATATTTAACTTTAATAAACTGACACCAAGACATATTTGCTTGGGCAAAAACCACTGTGACCACTTGCCCCGGTCTCCCCTACAGTATTATACTTTTACATGATTGTTAATTCAGTCATGACATGACTTATCAATTGTCACTTTTAAGCATCTGCCTGAAGGAAGAAATGAGACTCAATAAAAAAGTACACACTTTATTGTTTGACATAATAAAGTCAAACAATCAAATACATAAAATTATACTAAACAACAACGACAAAAAAATCTGTTACATAAATACAGATGGTACTCAACCAGAATGAGACTTTTACCGCCGCCGTTCCCGCGGCGGTAAAATTGCGGGGGTGTATTTGCTGCCTTTGACCGCTAAGAGGCGCTACAATCGCAGACTTTGAAAAGTGTCAGTTTATTCTCTCTATTGTGTAATCTGCCGCCGCGCCGCGGCTCATTGAGAGTGATTGAAATGTGGTAAAACAGATCAATTCAAGTTAAACATGTAGTTAAATGAATTCATATAATCACAAGACTGAAATTAAATGTAGGCCTAATACATTTAATAAATAATTAAAACATTTCAACACAAAACATTGCAATAGAAAAATATTAGGCTACATAAATGAGGCTTTGCAAGAGCACCGTCTCATCAGCGGACCGACGGTAGTGCAGTGGACAACGCAACAGCACGAGCTTCACGGAGCTTCAAGCGATGCGAGATCGAATCTCACTAGCTTTGGCTGACAGCGTTAAATGTTTTACCATTCTTGATGCTTAGATGGGTAACTGTTTATTGAAGTCAAGCGTTTTGTTTAATTATCAATGGCACATTACAACATAAATTTGCTACTTTCCAATAGAGCCGCTGCACAGACGACAAAACTGATGAAGGAAAGATTATCAGCCGATCGCGTCAGAAAATGAAAATGGAAGCTATCTTTAATCTGCTAAATTATTGTTTTGTGAATCATCCACGAAATTGAGATGACTGACAATTGATACCCGTCATAGCAAAGGAAGAAATTTTTAAAAATAGATCCTGGACATTTCAAGGTTTAAATAAAGTGTCGGGGGCAGTTTATTTATTTAAAACTGGGTTGCATCGAGTTAGAGTTTATTAAGTAAGAAACAGAATCTTATTCTTGCAACATTTTAAATCTGTAGGCCTATTGCCAAATAAATTGCAGCTAAATAAACAATTAAAACAGTAGGCTAGTCTACAAAACGAAAATAGTTCAAAGCAACATAAATTAAGATTTTCTTTGCTTCTCTCTCGCGCTGGATCTCTTTTATTTTAGTTTATGTCTCCCTGCACTGCGCACGCCGGGTCTCTCTCGAAATTAAACAAGATTTCAGGGTAAAACCCCATTATACAGCTGATAATACTGATGTCGGTGTGTGTCATCCAGACAAATCACGAAAAAAAAAACTGTAACATGATTGAGTCTTGCTTCAAACAGAATGCCTGGTTGAATTCACCTTACAATAAAACGAGGTGGATCGCGAATAAGCGCTCTGTATCTGCTGCTCACTTGCATTCGTTTAGTTGGCAAGAACGCGTTTCGTCGATAGTTCATGTTTAGATAATGCCAGATTGTTGACAAACACACTGCTCAAACATGTTAAAATTCTACAAAACCAGTTGAAACAAATGGATTGAACACTGAAAGTGTGTGTGAAACCCCTTTAAATACAATAGCCTACATAAAACTACAATATTTATAATTTAAGGGCCTACATTTGGACACATCGAGAGATTTATCTTTAAAAGTATTTTGCCTTTGCCTGGTCATCAGACTCACTCTCCATATGAAAGACAGAACATTAACACCTCCTGAACCCCCAACCCCCCACAGGCGATCTGAGCTCGAGACCGACTCAAAACAAAGAGAAGTCGCAATTCACACTTCATTCTAGACATAGCATTAGGCTAGAAAAGTGTTGATAATGAAATAAAATTATTTAGGCTACATGTAGGCTAATAGGCTAATATTTCTGTCATAAAAGTTTATTAATAAACATTTAATTATTTCAATAATTGAAGAAATAAAACGCTACCTCGGTTTGGGCAGCTTTTTCCAAGCAAGCCTAAATACAAACGCATGTTCATTTGTTCAAACGCATGTTCATTTGTTGTCATGAATACAATGTTCAACTCAATGTTAAATTCCACGGGGATCTTTGGATCCTTACAACCAGGGTGCGCGATTTGTGAATTATCTATTATTATTTTTTTATAGCCTATAAATCTCGAACCACAGTGCTTTGTGCTGCTGCTAAACTAAATAACATTTATATAATATTTATGAACTTAAATGAAACAATATCGCAACATTTCGACAAATAAATTATCTGATCTATTTTTACAATTTAATTCAGGGCGATTTAGCCTAGAGACTACATTTAATTATAGCGAGATTTTCACCCTTGTCCGGTCATCATTGGGAAGCGCTCACAGCTTTTGAATAGATCTGCACCTCTCGGTTTCATACGGATTACCTAATCAGATAACATTTATTAAATATTTAGACATTTAAAAGCTTTAGACATAGCCGATTTCTTATCGTGACTGAGCGGAGGAAAGTGGCTTTCGGTTCATTTTTGTGACGCGCAGTTCCCGGAGACATGCAGAGACGACAGATAAACTTTTGAATAAAAGTTTGAATATGAATAGCTACAAGTTTACAGTTTTGACCGATGTAGGCTAGGCTACTCTACTCTGATCTGTATGACTAAAAAACCACGGAGTAGCCTAAAGGGCCTAAGTTATTTTAGCTGTCTGTTATGAGAAAAATAAATCCAAATGAACGCGCAGCCGCGTCTGCCGAACACTAATTCAACATGCCAGAATAAAACCCGACTTTAGAACAATGGATAACGCCACTCGGCGTGGTGTGCCAAAATACTTAATTAAAAACTTCAATATTTCATTCAAAATAATCTCAAAACGCTTTGTGACATTTTGAAAGCCGTGCATGCATTAAGGCACTGGAACCATGAACTGAAACTGGTTCTGATTTTATTGTTTGTCGTTTAAACGTGCCTGTTGCATATCTTTATTTTATATATTTTAAATGGTCTATTGGTGAAGTAATTTATAGCATTGGTTACTGTGGAGGGAGGGGGGATTAAAATAATTCAGCAGAAGCAGGGATGTTTAGACCAGAAGGAAATCCCCGTCCCCCCTGGCAAATCGCACCTTATTAAAACCATGTTTTACAAACTCTATATGAACAAAAAAAAAGGCTATCCTGTATAAAAAAAATGTTTTGTTTGTTTGATTGTCTGCATTAATAATAGGCTATGAAATGCATTAACCCTTTCACACGTAAGTTTAAAATATTCTAACTGACCCCCCAGCGTGAGTTTTTCAAGGCGACCGTTATTTAGAACCTGTCACTTTATCGTTTCCATGGTGACGCGTCATTGCTTGTCACGTGACACAGCTCAAACACAACACAGTGCTGAATGAATGATGATCTGCTTTGATGCAATTTTCTCTTTTTGATTCAAAATATTCAAAAATATGTTAGATATAGCATGAAACACAGATATTCCGATTGTCAAATATGTGCATGTGGATGTGTTTGGTTGTTTAAACACTTTTATAACGATCGCGTTAGTTGAGCTGTATGCGCGATGGGCGGCGCCATGTTAGTTTGTGCTGGATTTACAACACGTCAATTCCTCCACTTCTCACGAAATACATGAAAGTAAGTGGCAGGTTAACTGGGAGAAGAATAGGGTAAAATGTAAAGCTACTTACACATTGTGTATCTGATATGAATAAAACATGTCGTCTTATTATGATGGAAAGGATTATTATTGCCGCTTCCATAGACATCTGTGTGTATTTTACAAACTCAAATTCATTGGTTTGCTAGTACTTATGTGATTTTAAATGCCTGAAACCTAAAATAAACATTATGTGGTTGAAAACACTGAATAGTTGTGATATATGACAAGCGCGAGCACGTCCATCTCTGGCTCAGCGCCAGCCAACGCGCGAAAGCACATTTGAATTTAGCAGTTGATCACGTGATGCGCTGACCGTTCTAATCACACCGGTGTGATCGTACGCTCCAGGGACCAGCCAAGACTGATCACACCGGTGTGATCGTACGCGCGAAAGGGTTAATAGGCTAATATAAAATGTACAAATAATCTATGTTTGTTCGGGATTCGAACCCGTGTCATCCATATGACCGATACGTAAGTTCTGCCACTCGGCCATGAATAAACTCATTTAATAATGCCCGGTTTATCCAATCTCTTCCAGAAAAGCGCTCATCATTCGTCTCATTCCTCAGTTGAGTAGTAAACAAATAATCAGCTTCTTTGCACCTAATTTATTTTTGTTCGTTATTTTGTTATTATTATTATTTTATCACGCTGCTCCCAACGGGCAATAGGCTTATGTCGCCCACCGACGTCTAGGTTACAATATGAAATAAAGGCTATATTGTTCTCGTCTCTATTTTAAAATTATGATTCTATTTTTCTGTCCTAAACAATGTTCTATAGTAGCCTATTTCATCTGTTAATTGACATTAACCCCGCTTACATTTCAAAATACGGCAATAGCGGCTGTTTTGCACAATGTCCCTCTGCGCCACCTGGCGGTCATTTCGCGAATGACTTTGAAATGCGACTGGATTATTTTTACCGCGGTAGTTTCGCCGCGGTGCCTGTCGCGGCGGTAATAGGCATTCTGGTTGAGTACCATCTGTATACTGCGCTGCTCTCTGAAATCCTCCAACCATTACCGCATGTCGAATTCCACTCTTTACCGCAGCAAATTGAGAGCTTGTCACCTGTACCCTTTCAACCAGGGCTATCAGTTTAAATTCTGCAAACTTTCTTCTTCTGTCAAAATTGGTGTGGAGGAAGAGAAACGAAAGGAGAGAAAAGGGAGAGCACCCTTCTAACTTTTATCTGTGAAGCAAAACGCTGTTATCCTCGAGTGGTGTCAAGAACTCTATCTCTCGCATGCTTTCTCCCCACACCCCACCCCAACCAGGTGACAAGCACAAGACGAGAGAGAGATAAGATTGGAAAAGAATCCCACTCCACTGAGTAAATAAATAATCAATACTCATCTAAATGTAAATGAGAAAGTAGCCCTCTTTGATAGCATCGTTTTTATCAACCAACCAATTTTCCTCAGACACTCACTGGGCCTCAACCAAATCACCATCATTCAGCGTCCGAGTAATGGAGAAGAAAAAAGAACTGTGAAAGAGAGAGGGGGGGGGAAAAGGAAAGCTGTGTGAATGGGTCACCTGAAACCTGAAGTTCAGTCAACCTTCACCAACACCATTTCGCTAGAAATGCCATTTTGTTTTGTTGCGCTCTTATTTTTGTCCATTGAATTTCTGATACTCTAGTCAATTACTGTTCACACCAAGCTTTCAGAATATCAGTGTCTATATCAATTGCCCGCTGCCAAATCGTCTTTTGTCCTTTTTTTGAGTCACTTTTTTATCATCATAACTTCTGCATGTCGGTCTAAGGTAGTAATTTTGAGTCGTGCTCACGTATCAGTGCCTTTTTAAAATACAAACCGTATTGATTTCACCTTCCCGGGCGTCATGAGGGCAGGTTGCATGAGAGGGTTTTCACTTCACTTGTCAGTGGCTGTCAAACTGCAGTGCCAAAGATAAAAAAATGTGTTGGCTTAGTGAAATAAAAAGTAAGGGCAGGTTTTAAAATATAAATTACATCAGGAGAATAGATTAGGGCTTGGGACATGCTGTTTGAAAAGTGTTCACAGGAGCTCCTTGACCTGGCCGAACACTTGAGGGTTTTGTTAATAAACAATAAACACAAACACACACACAAAAAGTCAAAAATAGTGATAGCAGCTGAAGCCTAGAAAAGGGATTGTACACCACAAAAATGAAACTTTTGTCATCATTAACCACACCATAAAGACAATTCAACCCTGTATTATATGAACAAAAGGAGTTGTCCAAGATTCTGTGGTGCATGATAAGTCACATGACAAGTGAAAACAGATGTTTTGGTGTCAGTAATGTTAAACCTGGATTGATAAACAGTGTGTTATTTTTATTTACAATTTTAAACAATATCATTTATTTTATTTAAACACGTGTGAATGGCATGTCAGAGCTCTAGGAGACAGGAATATTATTAGTGAATGAATGCCTAATATTCATTGTTTTCTTCATATACTGGATCACTTTCACACAGCTTCAGAAGTAAAAGATTATCCTACTTTTATAGTGCTTTTTTATCCTTTTTGTAGCTAAATCATACTATAAATGAATTAATAAATTATAAATCTGTAAGAATAAATGATAAAATGTTTGTTTTTAGCATGTAATATTCCTTTTTTTGAGGCCATTTTAGGTTGTATTAATTATTATTGCAGAAAATCTTACTTGCAACTTTTTTTTTTTTCCACACTACCTTTTAGAAGTTTGGGATCAGTAATTCAATTTTTTTTTTTAATCTAAACTTTTAGGGGCGCAAAGAAAGATGCATTATATTGACCAAATATGACAGTACAAACAATGTTACAAAGAATCCTGAAATAAATGGATCACATTTTCCACACAAATATTAAGCAGCACAACTGTTTTCAACATTGATAATAATAAGAAATGTTTCCTGAGCAGCAAATCAGCATATTAGAATGATTTCTGAAGGATCATGTGACACTGAAGACTGGAGTAATGATACTGAAAATTCAGCTTTTTGCAGTCACAAGAATAAAGTACATTTTAAAATGTAATAAAATAAAAATAGGTCCTTTAAATAGTAATATTTCACAATGTTACGATTTTTACTGTATATTTGATAAAATAAATGCAGACTTTGTGCATTAGCGATTTCATTAAAAAAAAAAAACTTTTAAAAATCTTACCGTCCCAAAACTTTTGAATGGTATTTTGGCCTTCCAAAAAAGAGAAACAAATGAAACCATTCTGTCCAAAAAATGAATGGACATTCATGCATTTCTAAATGCTTTCATTTGACCCTCGTCCATTCCCTGACTGATCTAGTGGGAAGAGTTGAAAGTGGTTCTCTCCATCTTACCTCTGTCACACGCAGAGGTGCTAAACATGGCTGACAGGCCGAGGAAAGCGGGGAGCAGAAGTGCCCTCTTACTCCGCCCTGATCCGAGACCTGTAAGGGCCATGTCCAGAGCGAGGGCAGGGGCCTAAACTCACCCTGACAGCTCCTCGACAGATCTCACAGCCTTACTGACATCTGGACGTGTGCTGTAAAATCGAGGAGTTCAAACCAATTTGGCGATGGAGCCCAGGTGACACGGGGGGGACGGCTCGGTGGGATTAAGGTGGTCAGAGATACCTGTCCACTTGCAATTTGCAATCTCTGTGGAAGGGAAAGGAAATTCTGTATTAAAAGAGCTTGGAGCAATTCCCAGCCTAAGTTTAATCTTGATGCATGAAATCATCTGTCTGATTTAATTAAGTACTGACTTGGCATTCACCGCCGTGATTTTTCAACACAAATGCAAGGTAAGTCATGTCAGAAATTAAAAATGATATAAGTGGAAATGTGATTTTTAAGAACACAAAGAGTTGAAATGGCTGTAAATAAATAACCCGTCTAAATGAATGAAAGCGAGGTCCGCGTTTTCCTCTGAGTTGCAAGGCTTTAGGTTTGTAAGATGAGGATTCGGTGTAGATGCTCAGTGGGCTTGCTGGAAAATGTCAACAAAGCTGCAAACATCTGCCAGGGACCTGTCAGTTAGATCAGATGGCCCTCTCTGATTCTCCTGTCGCGGCTCCTCGTCGATACTGCGCTCCGGAGGGGGGGTGGGAGGGTGGAAAGCAGGCGGGAGAGGGCTGAGACTGAAAAGGGAGGCCCTGAAAACCAAAAATGAGCCAACATCTGCCTGATTTGAGCTGTGGATTTTTTTGTGCCTTCGGTAGTGAGGAATCACGGATGCATGTGGTAGAATAAGGAGACACCTGTTATTGCAGACAAAGCTGTCAAAAGCCTGAAAAAGTGTGGAAAAGGAGTCAGGCTTTGTGTGAGATATGCAGAACACAATATGCCAGGATCCTTGGCTGAGACGATTAGAGGAATTGTAGGACAGGAAGGCGATTAGCGTGGTTAGAAGAGTCATGAAACAAACCGAATACTATGTTCGAAAAGGAAATGACCCAATCTACGGAGCCCCTAAAGAGATATAGTGACAGAAAAAAAAAATTTGATAGAAGGAAAAATTATATTTCAATGCTTTTGCATTCTCTAGTTGTGTAATTATTTTGTATAATTTTAGGGAGCTATCAATATACGGCGTTATGAAATCGATTTTCGCTATTTACATTGCAATCAAGTGTACTGCGTGTATAGGGAGCGACCGTACTGACCGCACACGTTTTACAAGATAAGGTATTTGTCAGTGATGCTCAGGATCTGTTTTGAATCCAAATCCTCTGACATCGTCCTGTCAGTCATCTCTCCTTACTCTCAACACGTAAAAAGTGATGTCTGATGTACTGTAATATAACCGACTGCCGCAGCAAGTCTAAGCATGTCCCTTTAGGGGCTCCATAGAATGCGTTTTAATTTTCCTTGCCTTTTTAAGAATTCGGCTTTAGGCACATCTATAATCTAGATACTATGGATTAACTGCCATCGCTGTGTACAGGTACATACTGTAGCTATGCAGCAAGCTTAACATCCCACCAAAAAGTACCCAAGACAGAGCTAACTTCAAGAGTATTTAATGGAAGCAGTGTAAAACTGCAAAAAACAACAATAGAAAATATACATTAACTTACAAGACACTTAAATGAGCATACACATCTTCTGATAAATCCATTTTCAAATATAGATAGAATAGCATACATAACAATAGCATAGACAACATTACAATGTACACGTTACCACAACAGATTACATTCCTCAATACAAATGTTTACACAAATTTGAAATTGAACCATTATTAAAAGATTCTTAACTGTAAATATCCAAATTACAACGTAAATCCAACAGACTGTGAAAGATGCTTGATAAAAAAAGTGAAAAAAAATCATAATAGGACCCCTTTAAGACAAAGATTCAACAAAAGCACCAAAACATCTGCAGTCTTTGTGCTGTTACTGAGAATGACATTGCAAAGGTTTTTATGTGTACCATACCTTCCATTAACTTCATGTGTGCCCTCCGAAATGACCCTCTCGTCCCATGGGAATCCTTCTCATCCAGCTCAGCACTGAACCAGACGGTCCGGCTGTGAATCGCTGGGCTGCTAGACAGGTTTGAAAACACTAAGGCAAATCACTGGTGAGAAAAGGCCAACATCCCGTTTCATGATCACAACTACTGATGAGTGTGAAACGTCAACCAGCTGTCCCCCGACTCCACGAGAAACAACCATTCTCACAGAAAATATGGAAACCCGTCAGCAACCGACATGTTTGCATTTTCCACTAAATGATCAATTATGAACATTACGCTAAATTGAGTAATTTCAAACACGTGGAGCTGGCGCAGAAAGAAGACAGGAGAAGAAAGGAATCGGAGAGATGAAAAAAGCAGTGTGTTTTAAGGGTTTAAAATAATATTTATTCCTCTGACGCTCTCATATCTAAGCAATTTAGCCGTGGTTGGAAATTGTCTGGCTAAGTTCTTCCAGTCCCACAGTTTAATCCGCTCAAGGGAGATTTGCAGACGATTCCCAAAACCATTTTCAACTTAAACTTCTCTCAACCTGGAGAGACAGAAAAAAAAGCTGGGGAAAGAATAGCAGAGAAATGTGAAATCTTGACAGGACGAAGCCGGCCTTAATGCTATCCGAGCACAGCTGTTTTCATTTAAATACAAGGTATTCGGCCTTCTTAAAAGCCTAGCATCATCCCTGCTTCCCTCCATAATCTCTCCCGCTCAAAACATTTGGAGAAAACACTATCAGAATGTGCAGGCAATAGCGCTGGCATTCTACTTTGATAAATTCATATTGTTTCTCAAAACAAAATACAGCGAAGGAGAGTCAAATTACTGAAACCTCATACTTTGCCTATGAGCACTTTTTCCTTTTGACATAGTATGTGAGCTTCTCTATCAATGGATGACCTTATTATGCTTTTTCGAATATTTTCTTTCATGCAGTGTGTAATATAGCTGTTTGTGAATGTTAAAACGTCAAAAATGTCAACAAAAAAAAGTTATTGTCTCCTAAAAGAATAGATTAATCAGTAATTCCAGTCTCACTTCCTATTACATACCTACACACTGTAACAATAATAACAAATTTGCATAATGCCAGCCTATGGTCTTCATTGGCTGCTAGAAAGCAACGTCTACTCTGATCCGCCCTCAAACACTAAAGTTGTAGCTGAGGCCTGCAAAGTTTGGTTCATGTTGTTCATGTCAAGAAGCGCATGTTTTCAGCGCTGTGAATCCACTTTGCACTTCAAAAGGATGAAGACTTGTGCTGGGATTGATGCTGGAAAAAAAAAGAACACCATTGTTATTGTTTGTATCAAGCGCTAAGGAAGATCTGACATTCAGATGTGGTAATTTTTCCGACACACGCTTTAAGCTGTCGACCAATCACAACAGAATTGGCCCCTTGAAAAGTAGTGAATCTTCGAATGAACCCATTTCAGACTCTTTGAGAAATTAGGTGGTGCAATGTTTACTATGAGAAAATTAAATTGTTCACTTATCATTACTACTAATAATATATATATATATATTTCTAAGATAACAACAAAAGTAACAATTATATGTATATATATAATGAGAGAGAATAACACTTTCCATTAAGGTCTCATTAGTTAATGCATTAGTTGACATGGTACAACAAGATTAATAAATGCTGTAGAAGTATTGTTCATTGTTAGGTTATATTAACTAGTGTTATTGAAACCTTATTTTAAATCATCTTATATTGCTATAGTACCTATTATTATTATAACAATTATGCTTTAAAATCATACTATTTATAGTGGGTCCCTTGTAATAATAATGTATCATAGTAACTATTATTATAATAATTATTTGGTTATAAACAAATATAACCAAATGTTCCACAAAAGAAAGTCATGTAGGTTTTTGAACAATATGCCGGTGGGAAAATGATGACAGAATTGCCATTTTTCTGTGAACTATCCCTTTAACATTTTTCTCTCAGCCACCACCAACCCCCAGAGTCCCTGTTGTTTTCATTCTTTTTCTTTTTGTCTGTGTGTTACAGTGGGCAAAATTGGGCTTTGGCTTTCCGACCTTACTCTCCCCACCTCTGCGAAGAGATGAAGGACAGCTCATAGCTCCTATATCTCTCAACATGTATATTCACCCCTATTCCCTCTTGGTCATGATTCTGCTGCTCAGATCGGGCACTTCTGAATTGCATTGCTCAACAACTGGGCCGCAAACCATTTAAAGACCAATTTCCACCGACCATAACGCCTTTATCGCTGGTGTTGTCAACTCAATTTTCGAATTTTGCCATACACCCTGGCTCCCCTATTGAAGTGTCATCTGATTTGCTGTGATTCTGACAAGGCTCCAGTCATCACCGTAATCTCTACGCTGCTCTCCCACTTTTCCTTCTCCGGTAACAACCTTCCATGCCTATCTTACGTCAGAATACGAGATAACGTGGTTTGCTGTGGCACGCCGAATGAGGTAGTGCTGGATGTTTATATTGGAAGACAGACCTTCTTACTTGTCCTAGTAAAAATTATCTCACGTCTTTTCAGTTGTCTGTCTGTGGTGACTTGGTCAGACACTTGGTCACTACAGACTGCGCGAGACTGTAAAGAGAAGGTCATCCATTGCAGCAATGACAGCTTTTATTGAGATTAGAGAGCAGTAAATAAACTTTACAGCCATTGGAACCCTTAGCATTCTCTTGCTGTTAAAGATGCTCCTCAGATTGTTTGTGGCAAACTCACCTTCTCAGTTGAATTAGGTTGAGTGAAAAGGGCAACTCCTAAAACTTCTAGAGATCCCGCACTTTAAATGAAGGGGTTTGCGGAAAAGAGGCTTGTTTCCGCCATGGAATAAAAAATAAAAAAGGTAATAAATCTCACAATTCTAACTTTTTTTCTCAGAATTGCATGATATAAAGTCGCAATTCGGAGAAAAAAAGTCAGATTTGCGAGATATAAACTTGTAATTCTAAGAAAAGTCAGAATTGCGAGATATAAAGTCGCAATTGTGAGAAATAAAGTCAGATTTGCGAGATATAAACTTTACAACCATTTTTATTTTTCAGTTTAGCTTTCTCATTTAACATTCATATTTTATTTTAGCACTATTTCAGTTAACAAAAACGATTTTTAGTTTTAGTTAACAATAACATCACTGTGCAAGTAAATACAGATTACCCACCCATGTTTTCTTATGTTAATTATTCTCATTCATATTAGGGCTTAAAAATCCTGGAAGAATGGAATCCATTCATGAATTATGTTGCTATAGATTTTGCCTGAACAGTTCAAAATTAAGATTATCCTCATAACAGCAATTATAACAGTTTTTTTGTAAATAAAAAAATCAATCATAGACATCATAAACTGAGCAACTATCTCAAATAAGAGGGCACAAATAACTGCACTCATCCCCCATAAGTTGTCCTCACCACAAAGTCAGTGGCAGAGTGCTGCTTGTGTTTTGAAGAAATTGAAAACACTGCCTGGGGCACTATCACATTACTGGTCATGAGGGAGCCATGGTAAGATCACTTTATGGAATAAGCCCCAAAAATAGGCCGGCTGTCTCCTCATATTCTCTAACGCTGGATGGGCACGTAGCCAACCTGACTTTAGGTGCTCCATTCCCGAGTAAAACTGCTGATGGGTGATGATCGCAGTGATGCTTACCGTGATGGTGTCATTATTTCTGAACCATATCCTCCACAACCATATGTTCTAGCAATAGATCTGGTTCAATTAGTTCTTTTGTAGAAATATCTAGATTTTCAGTAAAGGGCAAGTGTACTAGCAAAATACAAAGACCACTAGTTAAATAATCATTGACAATTTGAATAATTAAAAATGTGATCAGGATGCTAAGGGATTTGTATTAAAAAAAAAAAATAAAAAATAAAAATATATATATATTTATTTATTTATTTTTATTGAATATACTATTTTTAATGTGAATTATATTACAAAATTATAAATTATTTTGTCTAATATTTAACCTAATCATTGATATTTTCTTCATGATTAGTAGTGCAGCATCTTAAATAATAATTATTTTTACCTTTATTTTTTAAATTATAAAACTTTCTAATTGTTTCCAGTTTTTGAATCCCAAATTTGAAGTGTTCTCAGACTAATGGTTTACACTTTATTTTAAGGTGTCCTTTTACTAACTAATATAATTAACTACATTTACTTACAATACAATTAGGGTAAGGGTTAAGGTTTGGTTTAGTTGCATGTATCTATGCATAATTGACTGTAAAAAATATAACAACTACATGTAAAATGTGTAACAGGGACACTGTAAAATAAAGTGTTACTCTTGGACCCCACTGTAGTTTGTTGAACCTCAGTCCTTTACGTGTTCTTGGAACAGCAACTAAAATATTAAACAATGTACAAGAGAATGTAGGAAAGATCACGTGTTTTGAGTGCTGCACAATCTGTTTTCAAAATTTGTGATGACCATCATCTTTATTCTGGCTATAATAGTCATATACACTACCCACAGTTAGTTATCAACATTACCTTCAACATCACCTCACCAGCACATCTATTCTCTCTCTCTTTCTCTGTGTGGTTCAGGTGAGTGTAGAGGTTGCAGACCTTGTGCTGAACAGTGATGCACAGCCTCCATTACTGCTGTGCCTGCGTCCACATGGCCCGATCTGTTGTTTATGACGCTGACATGTGCAGTAATGGGGGTTTGTTTTTTTCCTGCTCCTCAACATGGGCCATACCATCACATCAAGCTTGTCTGAACTGTTAGCTGCTGCATTTGGGATGATAATGAAATTGAAATATTTCAATTGTTTTGTTATTCTTTGTAACCATGATAAACATTATAGTTTTTTTTAAACTAATTTACTACATTTGTTTAAAACAAAATGTAAAATTTGTTAAAAAAAATTAAAATAATAAATAAGTGTGAATAAATAAATGAGTTATTGTTATTTTAATTTCATTCTCTATTGAAAAACGTTAAAAATGATAAATGATTTGTTGGAATCTGACCAGAAATGACTGAGCTACAATTGTTTGAAGTCGAGTAAACAAAGTCAATTTTGAGAACACTTGAGTTAAAGTTTTCTGAAGGTTCCAAACCAAATCATCTAGCAACCATACCTTCAAATCCCTGGTAATAACACCAAATTTGGCCAAGTCAAAGCCAAATATCAATAGGAAAAATATATATAAAACTTTTTTATTACCATGATACCACAATTGTTTGATAACATTAATGAAACAGACATCCTATATATTCAGACCTGTACCGCACGGATCTAATATAATGTTACACATCAGGGCTGGATTTCCCGAAACCTTAACGCTTCGTAGTTTTTTTAAGTTATAATTTAAGCTGTACCTACCGTTAATACGCGTTTCCACAAAACGTTCTTAGTTAAGTATACCTTCTGTAAGTCATACGTTCGGAAGGTTGGTCTTGTCACGGTTGATAAATCATTGTTTCCTCTGTGTCGCGTGTCACTGTTTGTTTACATGTCTGTGAGTCTGCGTGAGTGGGCGTTGTCCCGCTCACGCGCTTGTTCAGTGCTCCAGCTGTCTGCAATTATCTCGTTCCCTTCTTCAGCTGTTTCTCATTACCACTCCCTACATATACTCACTCATCTCTCCATTCCAGTGTCCATCCGTTACTTGCAGTCCTCGTGTTGTTCGTGCTGTCTTCCGGTTGTCATCGTCTTTGTGGATGTGTCCTGTCGTCTCACCGCACACGAGCACCGAGCACCGAGCACCAGACCATCGAAGTCCCTGTGTGACTGAGCCTGAGCGTCATTCCCCCGTGGATTCCGTCAGCCCCGTGGAAAGAGAAGCGCCCTCGCTTGTGCACCCTGAGAACAGTAGCGTACTCGCTTGTGCACCCTGAGAAGAGACGCGTATTCGCTCGTGCACCCTGAGAAGGATCTTCCTCACTGACTTTGAGTATTATTCTGGTTTTGAGTGTCATATCCTAATAAACACTTGTTCACCTGCTATTGCTTCCAGTGATTTGTCATGACAGAACGGATGGACCCAGAAACGGGAGCAGCGGGTGATTCATCTGCTTCATTGGAAGAATTCATTCGTGTGTGCATCGGCCGGATGGATGCACAGGATCGCAATCAGGGGGAGACGGGACGTGCCATTCAGGCTCTTGTCACACAGGTGTCCGAGCTCACCCAGCGATTCTATCAGCTGCAACCTCCCACTGCGCCAGCACCCCCAGAGGCACCTGCAGTTCCCCTTATACCAGCGGTGCCTCTCTCTCAGTCTGAGCCTCGATTGCCCACTCCTGAGCTGTACTCCGGTGAGCCCAATCTTTGTCGTTCATTTCTAACACGTTGCAGTATGCATTTCTCATTACAGCCCAGAACTTTTGAGAGAGAGGAGGCAAAGGTGGCATTCGTGCTGACGCTGCTGACTGGGAGAGCGGCGCTTTGGGGAACTGCAGTGTGGGAGAACCACGACCAGTGCTGCTCCTCGTTCCAGGCACTCGCGGCGGAGATGAGACGCGTCTTCGATCGGGCCGTCGCGGGGAGGGAGGCTGCCAGGGTCTTGACGGATCTACGTCAAGGAGATCGTTCCGTGTCGGATTATTCGATCGAGTTTAAGACCCTGGCGGCCGAGTGTCGCTGGAACGAGGAGGCGCAGTGGGACCATTTCCTGCATGGGCTGGCCGAACGTGTCCAGAGAGAAATCTACGCCCTGGACCTCCCATCATCTCTGAACGAACTCATGGATCTGGCCTTGAGGGTGGACGCCCGACTGTCTCGGATTGGTCAGAGGACGTCACCCAACTCGGTTCGTGGCGGGACGGAGAGTCAGCGATCCAGTGGTCTGGACGCGTTCGGTCCCCACGATCCCGAGCCCATGCAGGTAGGGCGAGCTCGGCTTTCCCGGGAGAGAGAGAGAGAGGCGGAGATCCCAGGGCCTTTGTCTGTACTGTGGTGGCGCTGGACACTTTGCTCATAGTTGTCCGGTAAAAGGCCCAGCCCGATAGTAAGTATGAGGCTACTATCGGGTGGGATCTCCGCAGGCAAGACCTCATCCACTTCCACCGTCCTCCCGGTAAGACTGAGATGGTCAACCCAGGATCACCACTGCAGCGCACTCATAGACTCTGGAGCCGAAGGTAACTTCATGGATCACCGGTTTGCACTTCAGTTACAGATTCCCCTCCGAACACTTCCCCAGAGAATTACAGTCAATGCGCTCAACGGACAAACTCTACCTACTATCTCTCAAGCCACCGAAGGACTTACCCTCATCACATCAGGAAATCATGCCGAAACCATTTCATTTTACATTACGGACTCACAAATCACACCCATAGTTTTAGGTCACCCCTGGCTCAGCTTGCACAACCCCCGTATCGATTGGAAAGGCAGAACCATCTCAGCTTGGAGCACTGAGTGTCATAAGTCGTGTCTAGTATCTGCCTGTTCTGTTGTTTCTGTCCCTGTGTTTCAGGAGGAAGCCGTAGATTTATCAAACGTGCCCGAGGAGTACCGGGACCTGAGTGAAGTGTTCAGTAAGTCTAGGGCTGCTTCTCTCCCTCCGCATCGTCCCTATGACTGTGCAATAGATATTTTGCCAGGTAAGTCTCCGCCTAAGGGCAAGATCTATTCACTCTCAGTTCCGGAGAGGGAGGCTATGGAGAAATATATTTCTGATTCTCTGGCAACCGGGTTCATCCGCCCTTCCTCTTCTCCAGCGGGGGCGGGGTTTTTTTTTGTGGGGAAGAAAGACGGATCTCTGCGACCTTGCATTGATTACCGAGGGTTGAATAACATCACGGTAAAGAATACTTATCCTTTGCCGTTGATGTCTTCAGCCTTCGAGAGGTTGCAGGGAGCCTCACTCTTCACAAAACTGGACTTGCGTAATGCTTATCATTTGGTCCGCATCAGGGAGGGGGATGAATGGAAGACTGCTTTTAACACCCCTAGGGGGCATTTTGAATATTTGGTTATGCCTTTCGGGCTTTCCAATAGTCCCGCAGTCTTCCAGGCACTAGTCAATGATGTGTTGCGAGACATGATCGATCAATTCATATATGTTTACCTGGATGACATATTGATTTTTTCTTCGTCTCTCCAGGAACACGTGCAACATGTACGACTAGTGCTTCAGAGGTTGTTAGAGAATGGGCTTTTTGTCAAGGCGGAGAAATGCGTTTTTCACGCACAGTCGGTTCCTTTTCTGGGACACATTGTGTCGGCTGAAGGTATGTTGATGGATCCTGACAAGGTTAAGGCTGTGGTAGAGTGGCCAATCCCAGATTCCCGCAAGGCCCTGCAGCGGTTTTTGGGATTCGCCAACTTCTATCGGCGTTTTATTCGCAATTTCAGCCAACTAGCCGCACCTCTGACTGCCTTGACCTCTCCAAAACTGCGTTCAGGTGGTCAGACGCAGCTGGGGTTGCGTTTGCCAAACTCAAGAGCCGCTTTGTTTCAGCTCCCATCTTAATTGCCCCTGATGCTTCACGTCAGTTTGTGGTAGAGGTCGACGCGTCAGAGGTGGGGGTAGGTGCAGTGCTTTCACAACGCTCTCCTTCAGACGACAGAATGCATCCCTGCGCGTTTTTGTCACACCGATTATCCCCTGCTGAACGAAATTATGACATTGGTAACCGGGAGTTGTTGGCAGTCAAGCTAGCATTGGAAGAATGGCGTCACTGGTTGGAGGGTTCAGGGGTACCCTTTATAGTCTGGACTGACCACAAGAATTTGGAGTACATTAGAACCGCCAAGAGATTGAACTCCAGGCAGGCTCGGTGGGCACTTTTTTTCGGCCGTTTCGATTTTACCCTTTCCTATCGTCCGGGTTCCAAAAACATCAAACCCGATTCTTTGTCGCGTATTTTTGATCGTCCCGAACACGAATCTACTCCCGAGCGCATTTTTCCAGAGACCCTAATTATCTCTGCGCTCACTTGGGAGGTCGAATCGAAGGTCAAGAAGGCCTTAGAAGGGGTAACGCCTCCGATCCGGTGTCCACCTAACCGCTTATTTGTGCCGGAGGGATTACGATCAGACGTTATCCGGTGGGGTCATTGTTCCAGTCTAGCGTGCCATCCAGGGGTGAGTCGTACCATATTTCTTGTTAAGCAGCGATTCTGGTGGCCTCTGATGGCTCGTGACGTTCACAATTTTGTTTTGGCTTGCTCTAGTTGTGCCATTGGTAAGTCGTCCAATCGACCCCCAGCGGGGTTACTTCAACCGCTGTCGGTGCCTTCGAGACCCTGGTCCCACATCGCTCTAGATTTTATCACCGCCCTCCCACCCTCCCAGGGTAACACGGTAGTTTTGACCGTGGTGGACCGATTCTCGAAGGCAGCCCACTTTATTCCCTTGCCCAAATTACCTTCAGCCAAGGAGACAGCGGTGGCAGTCGTTAACCACGTCTTTCGGTTACATGGCCTCCCGACAGACGTGGTTTCTGACAGGGGACCCCAGTTTGTGTCCAGATTTTGGCGAGAGTTTTGTAGTTTGCTGGGGGCGACGGTCAGTCTGTCCTCTGGGTTCCATCCCCAGAGCAATGGCCAAACTGAGAGAGCCAACCAAGATTTGGAGAGAACGTTACGATGTTTGGTCTCCAGGAATCCCTCATCCTGGAGTCAACAACTTGCTACGGTGGAGTACGCCCACAATACGTTGCCAGTGTCATCCACGGGCCTATCTCCATTTGAGTGTAGTGTAGGGTACCAACCACCTGTTTTTCCTAGTGCTGAATCCGAAGTTGCGGTTTCCTCCGCCCCCGCCTTCATCCAGAGGTGTCACCGTACTTGGACGAGGGCCCGAGAGACACTCCTCAAGTGCGGGAGCGCACCAAGGCCAAGGCCGATCGCCACCGGTCAAGGCCTCCCGTATACGTCGTCGGTTCCAAAGTGTGGCTTTCTACCAAAAACATTCCTCTCCGTTCCGTGTCGAATAAGCTAGCTCCTAAATTCATTGGCCCGTTTTCTGTCACCAAGATTGTTAGTCCGGTGGCAGTCCGCCTCAACCTTCCTCTGGCGTACAAGAGAATTCACCCCGTCTTCCACGTTTCTAAAGTTAAGCCTGTGTTTTTTTCACGTATTAATCCGCCTGTCCCGGTTCCCCCACCGCCGCGACTCGTAGACGGGGAACCATCCTATTCGGTTCATCGCATCCTGGATTCTAGGCGGAGGGGACGCGGATTTCAGTACTTGGTGGATTGGGAGGGTTACGGTCCGGAGGAGAGGAGTTGGGTTCCTGCCCGTGACATCCTGGATCACTCCCTTATCGATGATTACAATCGACAGGTAAGGAGTTCTGGGAATGCCGTGAGGCATTCCTAGGAGAGGGGGGTACTGTCACGGTTGATAAATCATTGTTTCCTCTGTGTCGCGTGTCACTGTTTGTTTACATGTCTGTGAGTCTGCGTGAGTGGGCGTTGTCCCGCTCACGCGCTTGTTCAGTGCTCCAGCTGTCTGCAATTATCTCGTTCCCTTCTTCAGCTGTTTCTCATTACCACTCCCTACATATACTCACTCATCTCTCCATTCCAGTGTCCATCCGTTACTTGCAGTCCTCGTGTTGTTCGTGCTGTCTTCCGGTTGTCATCGTCTTTGTGGATGTGTCCTGTCGTCTCACCGCACACGAGCACCGAGCACCGAGCACCGAGCACCGAGCACCAGACCATCGAAGTCCCTGTGTGACTGAGCCTGAGCGTCATTCCCCCGTGGATTCCGTCAGCCCCGTGGAAAGAGAAGCGCCCTCGCTTGTGCACCCTGAGAACAGTAGCGTACTCGCTTGTGCACCCTGAGAAGAGACGCGTATTCGCTCGTGCACCCTGAGAAGGATCTTCCTCACTGACTTTGAGTATTATTCTGGTTTTGAGTGTCATATCCTAATAAACACTTGTTCACCTGCTATTGCTTCCAGTGATTTGTCATGACAGGTCTGGGCCACTCTTAGCTTTACCTTATCACTGTTGACAGTTCACTCCGCTAGTGGCCACCACTGCAAAAAGCTTCTTTACATCTCAGTCTATACGAATATAATTCTGAAGTTGTAATACACCCAGTGTTCAATTAGGCTAATTCAAGTGTTGTCATGCTAAAAATGGTCATTACACTGATTGTTGTTAGCTTTTTAATTATATAATCCAAAGGTACGTCAGCTGGCAAATCATTAGGCAATAAAGGCTTAGGAGTCTATTTAAAGGGAATGATTGTGGTGGGGAGTTTGTTCAAACTTTATGGCAGCGATACAGCGAATAGTTGTGCTAAATCAAAGACGGCGCTGTCCGCGGAGCCCTTTCAAAGGCCAGTGAAAGCATTTTGCCAGTTAAGCACTATTCGGACGGTAATTGTTTCTCATGGGGTCGTACGGTATTTTCATCATTTACAGCGGTTAGTCGGTTAGTTAATCCAGAATTTCAGTGTTTTTCTCCCACCACCCGCATTTTTTGACAAACACCAAGGTCGTATGGTAATTTAATTGCCGTCCAAATCCAAGTTTACAAGAAGATATCACTTCAAAATTCACTGTTTAAATCCTTTTTGATCACTGCCGAGCACCGTATGTACTGTACGATGTACACATTTATTACTGAATTGCAGGAAAGTATTTACAAGAACAATATTTCATCACAGCTTCACTTCAGCGAACAAAAAGGTGAAAGTGAAGAAAGCACGTAAACATTTGAAATATGTAGGCTAGGCTATTTTAGTGTGGATTTTTTATTATTTTATAATATCCCATGACTCCTAATAAATGCAATTTCAACTATTTCTGAAGTGATTCTTTTATAAAGAACACAGCTTTCTCACATTACGCAGTGAAGCAGTCCCTGGATAAGTGAATAATTGATTCTCGAGCCATCCATATCAATACATTCAGCATCACCGACACGGACACCTGGTAACGTTGCACGTACAGTAAGAAATATCTTAAGCAACCTCCTAGGTATAGTTCAGGGAACACGCCTAGAAATGGTATACCTTTAGTTAAGCTATACCTTTAGAGTCTTCATAGAGACAACACTATCAGGAAATCCAGCCCAGATATTTTCCCCCAACAGTTAACCAAACGTTCACTTATATTTTTTATAGATTTATAGATCACTTATAGATATTTCGAAATACTGTAATTCGTATCGGGCTCAACGCTGAGGCGTCTCATTCTGCGCGAGTAAGATCGTTTTGTTTACATCAGCATGAGTTTGAATATCAGATTTCATTGGTTCAAATTCATGCCATTGACAATTTGCTATGAATATTCACACAATTGGAGTGCTGCTCTTTAAAACGATACCAAACTTGTGCAGAGGGGAAGCGCCAGGCGTCGAGAAGCGAGCAGAGAAAAATGGCATTTTTCATGGACAAAGTAAAGGTACTCCTCTTAGAAAACGTACAAATAAAGATACGTTTAGATGTTTAATTGGAGCATTGGAATCACTAGACGAGTGCTAAATGAGCTAATTTTTGTGAAAACCTCAAATTTGACCAAAAATCAAGTGTAGCGTCAGTTCTGGCAGGTCACGTTAGTCAAGCTCGCATTAGCTAATCCATATCCACTTATAGGAATACGATGCCTATCAATGTATACATATATAACCTCCATCAGCAGCTATCGCGTTTCTCGGGAGCTAATTGCCCTCCTCCATCCCCAGCTCATCCTCTCGTCAGTCAGGATTTGCCATTCTGATTCCCCTTGAATTAGAATAAATTCTCGAATTATGTAACACTTTAAAATCTTTAATTAACTATATCTGCATACATTCATGTAGGCTGCATGGATGCGAAGGGAGTTCTTGGCCAGAACGGAACCATACCGCCAATCCAAACTGTATGCTAATTGTCAATCATACAGTATTTGACGATAGTGGTCCTGACAGAACTGACATATTTCACTTGTTTTTTCGTAACATATAAAAACCAGATAGTAATAGCTGTGCGAGTAAACCTCACTCCCCTGGCCTCAAGAAGTGCACTAGCGACTGACGCTTGCAGTTGTGGTCTTTAGTGTCATTGTTAACATGCTGGAAACGCTGGTTCGAATCCTGCTCAGAGCGGTGCAAGTAGAACCATGGGGTTACATAAAAGCCATATAAAAACTTTTTCAAGCAAGAGAAAGGAGATTAAAGGGGGAAAAAAAGAAACACAAAGGAAAAAAAACCATCCACTGTTAAATGCCATGAAAAATAGAGTGGTGTTTAAAGAATGAAAGGTGTCTAGTTTAATGATGAAGAGATATTATCGAACATACTGAGTGATGTGATTCCCAGCAGGATCTTGAGGGCTTCAGAGCCACAAGCCTACGAGAATGTGACATTAAAACATGGCAGCTGTCACTAACAAGGAAAGAATCAGTGCGGTGTTTTTGAGCTCAAATGCAAATATATGCTCTGCGAACATATGAAAAGTTAAATACATTTACCCTGTGTCAAATTCTATTTCTTCGCATTTCCGAGGCAAACAACTCTGAGAAGCATCTTCCTTCACAAAATAAATATCGTTCTACTTTACAGAGCTGAAAGAGTCTTGAGGCGTTTTCATTCAAATTTGATGCAGGTGGTACAGCGTCTGCTTTCGGTAGCCTGGGGCTACACTGAAAATGCTCTTAAATTCTTTAAGAAGGCTTTTAAGTTAATCTAGATTGCAAATACAAGAGCCTCAGAGAATTGCCAAAACTTTTTAAACTAGAAGACCCAGTGTAGCTAAGGAAAAAGGGAAAATATCCAAACACTAAAGGACCTTGTAACTGAACACAACAAAGGGTACTGACTCAGAGACTGAACTTCTCAACATTCAAGTTCCCTGTAGAGTTTCTCATTGTATTCTCATATCATCACAGGACTCACTTGAACTCCCTCAAGACTTAGTTCACCCAAATATGAAGATTCTGTCATCCTTTATTCACCCTCATCCAAACATTCCTTCTTTGCAGAACACAAAAAGGCAAAAAAAATCCCTTTTGCTATTTACAATGAATTGGGACTGAATCTTTCTTCTTGTTGTGTAGAAGTGATGATGTTTCATTAGTGAGCGAATCATTGTTTTCAATGAATCGGTTGATCTGATCATTCAGTCATTCACAAATCAAACTGATCTCGATCTTGAATAAATGTACTGAATTTGGAACTGGGTCAGTCTAGTTCAGGAATAAATCATTAATTTTTTTGTGAACTGTTTAAACCAATTCATTGACAAAAATGGTTGTATGGACGACTCTATGGTGCTTTTGCTTTCTTATATTAAATCTTGAAAGCCTCAGTCCCCTTATGATTGTAAAAATATATTAATTTATGGACAATATCAAATAGTACATTATTAAAAGGTTTTCCTATTGTGTTTCACTGAAGAAAGAAATTCATATTCGAAGGTTTGGAATGACATGAGGGTGGGTAAATTATGGGTTTTGGGTAAAATGTACCAACGTTCATGATTTTGCGATTTCGTATGAATTCATACAATGTGATTTGTATGAAACTTAAAAAAAAGAAAAAAAAAAGAAAACAATTATCGAAGGTCCACCCCTAAGCCTAACCTTCAGTGGGGCATAAGCCAATCATACAAAAACGTACATAGGAGATTGTACAAATTCCCCCAAAGTAACCACTAATTCGCAAAAACATTCAACAGAAACATTTCATGATTCCAAGAAACCCAAACTTGACTCAAGCTACATTTTTAGATTTTTTGAAATCTAAAAATTAATAAAATGAGTTTTATGTCAACGCTTCAGGGCGTAACAATCATGCTTATTTCTGTTTACTCAAATTTTTTCCAGCCTGCTTAGTACATGCTGGGCACCTCAGAGGAAGGGAGGCTGGAGAGGTTACCCCCACATCTGGAGCAATGAGTTTGACCCCCTCGAAAGGGCGCGGAAGTTGCCCCCCCAAAAAGCCGCAAACAAAAGCGTCGGCGAGAACGTCGGGGCCCTGTGCGCCATTCATCGCGCCTAATGACTTGTTCATTAAGAGTGATGATGGATAAAGACTTCTCACGCTGAGATGAAATCAAGATTTATACGCGCTGTTTCCGCACCCAACTCGTGGGAAGATCATCATCATTTAATTCTATCTCTGCGGCCGGTGATGGGCATCCAGAGAGCGGGTTATCAAACGGTGCAGTCAGCTGGCAAAACCTGCACGCAGACACACACACATACACACACTCGGAAACACACGTGGGGAGAAAAAGAGAAAAAAAAAGCACGCCTTTGGCACATCTGGAGCTTGCCGCCACAGCTGAGGGTGAGCTATAGATGCTGGCAGGAGGCCAAATCACAGAACGAGAATGAGAGGAAGAGAGAGAGTGTGAGAGGGAGGGAGGGACACATACACGTTAGGACACCGCCAGTGTTAATCTCATCAAGGAAATTACTAACGAAAATGTTAACGAAGGGTTTTTGATTTTATAACGTTTGATAACATTAACGAAGACGAGACGGAAAAACGGATCATGGCAATAATTAAAATCTTTGAATTAAAACATACTGTTGATGGAATAATTAAAATAAACAATGTCACAAGATATTAAAAAGGTGTTTTATCGTCAGATTCTTTTGTTTTCCAAACATAATTTGTGTGTGTGTGTGTGTGTCTTTCCTCTATGGTTTTGTTTTGTCTATATGGACATTGTATTTTATCATTTTTATGTGAGCATGATGTGCTTTGTGTAGTATTTATTATTAAACCAAATAAAATGTTCCTGCTGTATCAGTAACCAATGAGCTCGCTGCTCAAACTTCAAAATACTGGTCAGCATTTTAGAAGTTGCAGCATGCTCTCAGAAACCCTCCACCTTCCCCAACTCCACCTGTATAGATCTGGTACGGGTAATTCATGTATGCTATTTTTGCACAGCAGCAGCATGTCTTACTTGCTCACAGTAGTGTTGTGGATGTATTGGCAGTTGCAAGTCCCACACTTGCCCAGCAGCAGCAGCAGCAGCAGTAACGGACAGCAGAAGCAATAATCAATAGCAGCGGCATGCAGCAGCAGCGTAGCAGATCTATTCCGCAAAGACCAAACATATCAACATTGACATATCCATTACCATGCCAAACACTCTGAGAGTTGTCATGACAGAAATAAAATAATAAAATAAAAATGTAAACATAAATAAAGTATATGTGTAATTAAAGGTCATTTCAAAGTAATATTAAGTAAAATTAATGATTATAAAATTATGAAATATTGACTAAATTTGAAACTAGAGACAACTAAACACCAGAGACAACCAGATCCACCCAGGTTTCTCCTCGTTTAGATCCTGATCATTATTTTTTCCCCCACACCATATGTGTATATACTATCTTCTCCAAACTGAGATACTGGAGACAGAGAAAAAACACACACCCTGAACATTAGTGTGTGCACTCACATCTCTGGCCCTGCGACCCACCTTCCTCTCTCTCTTCAGCTCCTTATCTCGAGGTGGAAATAGGCCCCAAGACACTTCATCAGTGTCCTTCAGCCAGCTATCTACAGCTCCCAACTTTTATTAAAACTTCAGCTCTTATCAGCTCTCAGGTAATTCAGGCATGACAAATTGGGCACCAGATGCCACCTCTATTTGAGGCCGGCACTCCGTTCATGCTCCCGCCCAGAGCCAATGGAAAGGTGGAGAGATGTTGCATTGTGGGACGCTCACCTTTAGGCCTGATCCGTCAAGCGTTCGCAACCTGTCACATTTTTTTAATGATTTAATCATCGCAAGGACATTGAGAATAGTTCACCCCCCCAAAAAATTTTTTTTTTCCTGTCATTTACTCAACCTCATGTTATGCCAAACCGTTATGCAGTAGCTTTTTCTATGAAACACAAATGTAGACATTTATGAAAAATATTATGCAACATTTGGCATATAACAATAGCTTATAGACTAGTGACAACATCATCAATTATAAAAAGGACAAAAAAGCATCATAACTAACACAATAATCAAAGTATTCTAAAGCCTGAGGTTTTCAAACTTTTTAATACCCTGAGATATTGAGGATCCCCTAGCATAGAATTTTTTTTTCATAAAATATAAAGGCATTTATAGGCTATATTATTATACTCAATCACCCTTTATAGATAAAAACATATATACAATTTATACTATACTACAATAGCATGATACTATAAAGTCAGCATAATGCTAAATAACCAAAAATAAATGCTAAATTAAATCATTAAGCTAAAAGAAATTCAAATGAATTAAAAGGTCATTAAAATATTATGTGTAAAATATTTACTTGGCATTAAATCAAAGCTGTTTTTTACTTGCTATGGGAGTACTGTTAGATCTAAACCTGAGGAGAAGCATTTTTTATTTAATTCATTTTAAAATTCATTTGAAGAGTGCTTTTGCATTTCCCCCTGAATTTTTCAGTGGACCCTGTTCTGAATATAGCTTTGTGAGAGGAGCAGACTAAAATTTACGTCATTATTCACTGATAAATCTTGCTCTCCCTCCCTGAAGCTCGAGTCCAGCCTCCTTTAGTATCCAGATTTTAAAAAATTGGCAAGTCACGTTTGGTTACTACACACACAAGAGTCATTATCTTACTGAAGATCAGAGCGATACATTACGAGGCGGCCTTGTGTGTGAATTCTGCTGGCAGTCACGGCAACCTCATATTTACTGTCCACCACAGTACACATTTCACAACGGCCCATTCTAAAAGATAGGGGCGCTGTTTATGGCGCCTTTAAAAAAGGCTGAATATGGAGCAAGTTAGCTGAACCTTAGCGTGCAAATGATGTGTGCACTCACTTAAATAAAATCACGCCGGCCCCAGGAGACTGCACTGAAAATCAATCAACGGCCAGCCGTCCCACCATACAATATAACTACATATTAAACTGATGTGATGAGCGCAGCATTAATATAGACTCATACAGACAGGCCCCCAAACTCAAAACACAGAACAGGCCCTATGCTGACAGAGACTCTTTAAAAAAAGTGCAAAACATATATTCGCTTTAAAAATAGCACCATAAAAAAAAGAAGAGTACATGTCACAGGACAGGGACAATAATTGAATATACCAGAATGGATTCAACTGAAGCCCTGTCCAGCAGTGCATTGAGAAGCTGACAATAATGAGCTCTCTACACAGAGCAGGAGAGGAGGATGAACCCAGGGAGAGAGGAAGGGAGGGCCGCACTGGTCTGGACCCTTGACGGGAGATTGTATGAGGACCCTCAGTCGTAAATAAGAGCCCCTGATGGTGTGGGCTCAGCGGACGTGAAGCATGAGATTGAAAACCAAAGGCATGGGACACAGAGAGAGAGACTGCTGTACTGAACACTGCATAACTCTGCTGACAATCACTGGCTTGTCACCAGCTCACCACACACAGATACAGAACCTGCATGCCGATTCAAGAGGAGGGTTCCGGAAAATGTATACACACTGTATGTATGCATTGGCCCAAACAAGTTGCGCTTTTCACAGATCGTTTACATTTACTTCAGTCATCACATTGCTTGCATCATAAATTGCTATTTTTTTTTGACAACAAAAAATATATGATGATCTAATATACACTGTATTAATTATTTACAAATAATAATACATAAGGCAACACTTTATTTTACTTTTCTTTTTTACACATTACATGCACTTTCTAACAGTAAATTATGCATTTTTACATGCAACTATTTCTAAGCTAAACCTCAATCCTAACCTTAACTCTATAGTAAGTACATGTATTTAATTAATATTACTCAGAGCTTAAATGTATAATTACACTGAAACAAGGATAGGCTGCCCTAAAATAAAGTGTAGCCATAAATAAAAAGTAGATTTTTAGTAATTATATATAAACTTAAACATATTTTGTGTGCTTCAGACACATTGTTAGTCTGTGCATTGCTCTGCAACACACCCCACTTCTTTTGAACATATTTTTATTGGCAGATATACACTAAGTAAAATAAAAGTTTCTCCATAAGCTTACAGACAATTTTTCACAGCCCAGGTCCTGCTAATGGCCTTGTCTCTCATGTGTGTCCACCCACAAATGAAAGATAAAAAGAACAAGGGGCATAACCAAATCATGTAAATTAAAAATATATTTCAAAACATGGCCTCTAAGTGAATCACAATTACATGAACACACATAATCAGATTCATCTGCCGCTATCATTATTTCAGCCAGGCTTTGTGCGATTGGCTACCCTCACCCCCCCCACCCCCCACCCCCTCCCCCCCCCGCCTTTAGGTTCCTTTCCGTCACATGAGACGAGTCTCTTGGCCAGGATGCCAGCTGTTAGCCTGGGCTAAAATGTGTTTTAAGTGCTGCTGCAGGCTGGTAATGCTCCGCACAGCCTGCCAGGCCGCAGGCCTCTGAAGGCAAATGAGAGAATCAGTGGTTAAAAAGCAGGCCTTCACTTGGGCCCGGGCCAGAATTTAATCTACTGCATGGAGCCGTGGCATTGCCCGGGGGGTACGGGCTGAGATTTGTCTTTGCTCTCTGTCTCTTCCCTCCTTCCCTTCATCCTTCTGAAAATCTTTTCGCTGGAGCTCCATGTTGCCGAGTGCCTATGGGCCCTGGCACGGAGATGCATCCTACTTTGAGTCAATTAGCAATTCGAATTAAAGAGGTAGCACAAAAAGCCTTCAAAGTGAATTAGC